>JAQGCC010001184.1:0-25825 GCA_034698905.1 Xestoiulus laeticollis | reverse complement strand
TTCATTTGTTCCTATCAGTTTCCAAAATTAAATAAAAAAATAATTTCGAAAAAAGGCTTATTCTGGTATGCAACCCTATTAAAGAGTAAATTATATATACACACCAATTATTCGCTTATTTATTTATAAGCTAGAATAGATTTTTTATACAAACAATGTACCTTGATCCATTTATTTTAATTTTCAATTGCTGCCTATCGATGGTTTTGCGTCCATATGCAAAAGACCTGTCTATATCACGAAATATAGTGCCATTTAAAAGCAGGAAAATTGCGTACTCGAATATCTAATAATATTAATTCGAATATCATTTCGACCTAATTAGTTGTTTGTACGCAATTGTAATTAAAAAAAATAGAAAGATTATTATAAATTTTACATTGTAATTTTTAAACTGTATACCGCGTGGTAAGTAGAGCATTTATATTAATATCTTAAACAATAATTAAAAATTACAGTATTGCTATATTGAGGTTTCATTCCATACGTGTATATGCATGATTTGTACCTGATCTTTTTTTTTTCGTAACAAGTGCACCTAATTGTTACAGGTCATATACTTGTTTTTACCGTGTAGTATTAAATTAATAATTTATAACGAATACAGTGCCATAAACCATGTTTCTTTTATCTTTATTGCTATAAGCTGTTTAATGCCTGACCAATCTAATAAGGTGTCACACGTCACTATCTTGGCGCCCTGGCGTATCAATAACCCATTCAGATAACGTGATGAAGTATAGTTGAAAGCATTTGATACGAAATTGACCGTATAAGAATCAATCTTGGTCATCTTGATTTCATACTCTAAACTTTCCATATGACGTTATACTCCTGCATTGTACGTTTCCATAATTAAAATTCTAGTCAGTCATCACCAGCTTGCAAATGCTTGCCCTTCAGAAGCCATCAGTAGTAAAAATATAGCAAAAACCATCAAAAATCTTATTGTTGAGAATGCTAGCATAAATTCAGAGGCGGTTGATTTTTCATTTGTGGAATTAACAAGAAAAATGTTTTATCTCCAAGTTCCAACCATTAGCCGACATGAACTTCAAATCAGCATTTTCCTTAGCCATTAGAGAAACTGCATTAGAATAACTAATGTACAAGCCATTAACAAGCCATGACAACTCCAACACGTATACACCTCTCATCACAACTTTTGGACAGATTAAAGAAATCAAAAACTACCACACACGAATTTGCACCACCTTAAACCGTAAAACACAAACAAGAATCCTCTTTACTAAACTTAACATGTCTAATGCAAACACAATCCCAATTCAGTATAATCTAAATATCAGATCCTTTCTCTCTCTATTCCTCCTCGAATACTGACCTCAAAATAGCAAAATACTACTTAAAACAAAGGCCCTTACCTCTCACATATACACTAAAATCCCTAGGACTCAGAGGTAGATTACCCTTATAGGAAGTCAATAACACTAGATACACATTGAACTCTACCCACGACTTTACCCAAACAAACCAAGTTCTAACATACCACTCCTAATGAAATAAGAGGAAAAGGAAAAGATTAGAGGAAGAAAGAAAAAAATAGGTAGGAAAAGGAAATAATTCCTCAGGATGGATAAGGTTTCCTAGATATCATCAGTGAAATACCAAGTGGGACTTCCCAATCCACCCTTTATACACTTTCACCCTATCATATACACACTACCAAATTCAAAACAGGGCATAGCTATGCATGGTATACCCAATTGGACTCTTTACATCTGCAACAAGTAACACTTTCAGCAGGTAAATAACTATCGTCTTTTCCTAAAAACTAAACAACTACCCCAATAAACATAAATAAACATTAAAACATTATCACAAGAGGGACAATGATCTCTGATGACAAATGTACAATTTTACTAGCCATTAGCATTCCTTGGCGGGTAAATAAAAAATTCAGGTATAGGTGTTCTTAATATGCTTGCTGCGGTCAACACATTCCCATTAAGATGTGATTCATTTCGACAAGTATTATTGCTATAGAAATATCACATAGTTATCGACCATCTCATTCGGGAATAACTGAATGTTAATGAAGTTAAAGATTATGCAAACTGCACAGCGAATCCGGCTTATTTATGGTTCAGTATACCATATAGCTGGTGGCACACTATAGTGATTAATCCAGGGTAGTCCCAACTTTTTATACCAAGTGGGCCAGAAAAGCACTTGGATAGATGCTCGAGGGCCGTACAATTAACTAATTCCCATATCATAAATTGAACCTTTTTCATCTTTAAGTCATTGTTCAGCGTTCAATACAGGCGAGTTCAGTTTAATAAAACCAGAATTTGATTTTATTTAATGAAACTTGCATCTATTTTATCGTAAATTGAATAATGTACTCGAATGTTGCCCAAGGGCTCTTGGGGAGCCACATGCAACCTTCGTATTGGACCACCCTGCAATATGGACTAGCCAATAACAAACCATTCAGGCAAATGGGTAGAAGTTTACTTTAGTCGGCCATTGCTGTTTACTAGCCTCCAATGCAGGCCCAATCTGACCTAACCTAAGTTACTATATATAGGGGAGGAATTCTTACCTAATCTAAATTTCCTATAACCGAGCCTATTTTTTTAAATATTTTAATTGCTCGTGTTGAGGCCTGCATTGGAAGTTAGCAAATGACACAGCCGGCTAAAGTAAACTTCTACAGGAAAATGAAATTCGATGGCTTTGTTTAAAATAGATAGGGCCTCAACATGGCCGCCTGCTTTTACTCCGAAGCGTCCAAATTGAAGATGCCATGCTAAAAACTCCTACGCCACCAGGGGGTGCTATCCAACGTCTGAACAACTTCACTTTTACCTTAGCTGCATTTAATTGCCCGTTACTTTAAATTACAATTGTCAGACGCAAAACAACGCGATAAAAAAAAGGTAAAAAACAACCTGCACTCGGTGACTTTAGGGGTGGTTAGCCTAATTTGCAATGGGTCAATGGCACCCAACTGCATTGTGGGAGAAAGCAGTTACCGCTTAAGGAAAACGACATCCGCGTGTTCGAAATGGACAACATTAAATGCAGATTGGCAAAAGCTTGATTTATGATGATGATGACACTCTAACGTCAATGATAGTCGAGAACAAAAAGGGGTTAATTGGAAAGTAAAACTTCCTTCCAAGACCATGTTTGTGCACTGAACTTGGACGATATTTACGAATGAATTAGGTGCACTTTGTCAAGTTCTAAAACCTTCATCACCAGTTTTGTGGTGTTTGCTTATAAATAACGCGAATAAGTGATAAATTAAAACTATTTACAGGAAGTTAGCAAAATGTCAAATGAGCGAATTAATGCAATTGCATTCAAACGGCATACGTAATCCTGATCTAGCATACACGTAACGTTTTATCGTCAGTTTTGCATGGTTATGACGACAAAACGATCACCTAAACAGGCCTGTATACATAACATCATTTTGTCATCATGATCATGCAAGACTGACTACAAAACGTTACGTGTTCCATTAGATTAAAATCCTTGGTATTGGATTGCTATTTGGTTTCAGTCTCGTTTGGTTCCATTGCTTGTCTCATGTAGTCTCACTAGCAGGTCCCATATGTTATTCTTATTGTATTTTAAGACCACGTGAGATTTTTCACTTGGGGAAACCAGATAGAAAATTGTGCAATGATTCACACCAAGTAAACTGTCAATTAATGGTAGCTTGTAAAGAACATGTAACTGCACAATTTACAGCAAATGTAGAGTCATGAATTCCCCACATATTCCAAGTTCTTGCAATTGCATCATATCCTATATGGATTTACCAAGTATTATTGGTATGAAGAAGTTATTTTATGAATTACGTCATTATGGGTTCCGATTATCTAACACCAATTAAGTGCAATAATCTGCACAGCGTACATGTATAATGTAATGTTATCAGCACGGTATGTGCACGGTAGATACGTGTACCAGAACCTAAAAATGCTTCGTTTACCAATAACACGTACTTGCCATAAACGACAAAAATTGTCATTGTCATTGCCAAATATCAGCACGTATTCTTTCACACGAGTTCAGAATTCTCTAAGGTTATTACTTATTACATGACAATTCTTATTTCCTGCATGTACATCCTGGTGTCAAACGATATTTTGAATCACATATATATCTAAAAAATGGAGTCTATATTAAATGTCAGAATGTACACTTGAGCAAGCAATGATAATTTCAGACGTAACCGTCAAACCATTAATTTGCGATTTCAAAGTTGTGGTTGGCAAACTGCCCTATTATTATTTTAATGGTCGATTAATGAATTTTAATGTACTTCTAATGTAAATATATGCATGTTATATTGATGTTTAATCGAGATGAAGCTTTCTCTCATTATTTGCACTATGACTGTGCGCAGAACTGTCATTAAAATACACTATTAAGAAACAATCGAAACCTCACAGCTTAAGAAATGTTGTACATTTATTGCTTTAGAACAGGGGTGCCCTACCTTTTTGAGTCGTATGATGATCATATTGGGGTCTATGTGACCTCAAGATTTTAAAATCTTCAAAAAGTAGGCACCTATATATTTTAATAATTCGGTTGTCTTTGACATTTCAGGTAGTTGTAAAATTCACGTTTAAATTTATGGCAGTTACTGTTATATTTTTATCAAATCAAGTTTTCTGGAAGTGTCGATGATGATACTTTCTATGACGAATAAACTTGCAAAATGAATGTCAAAATTGATCCAGCAAGCATATATCATATACTTTGCCTCATACATGTATTTGCTTGTGAATGCTTAAGACATAGTTATATCCTAAACATTAACTTTCATGAAGAAGTTCAACCAATTTTATTATTGATGCTGATTAAATTATTTTATAATTGCATTTTGTGTGCTTTATGCTAAATAAATGAAATATTGTCATAAGGACAAACAATTTTAGTAAGGTATGATTAGTTTAAATTCAATTATGCCATCCATAGTATAGTACATATATATATATCAATAAATATAATGTACATGTACAGCGTAATTTGCTGTGTAAAACATGTAAGCTATTAAAGCATATCAACGACCCTATCATCATCATGCAATGGGCTTCACACGCTCACAGGACCAGTATTTATCGTCGACCACCTCAGCGCCCTCTAGTATTCTATGGTCAATTTGAGTAGGCAAGTCTATACACTATCTATTCCTATATAGCCATGGCATAGTGCAAATTAAGCTCGCAGGCCAGAGGTATAAAAATGTCAAAAATTTTACGTGGGCCGCACTACAAGTTTCATGCGTAGGCTTTAGCCATATACGTGTTGTTAATTGCATATGCGGATAAAACACGAATAAATATTGGTATAAAGCGCTGACGGGTAAAAACACGGAATACCAAATAAACCCAGAAAAAAAGTGTATACCGTAAATCACATTTAACGAAATGTTAAAACATGAAACACACGTATTTTTAATTACGAAAAGGTATAAAAAGAGTTACAACGAGGAAAAGGACACGAACTGCTCCTGGCAGGATACAAAAGCAGCAAAAACCCAAAGCGTTCGAACAACAAAAACAAGAGATCCGCTTTCCCCCATCACTGACCAAAATTCAATTAAGGGTGAAACATCGATGGTATTGTCCCCCCTCACCAACATATAAGAATGAAAAAGTTGAAACAGCTATAGGTGAGCGCATATAAGAAAGCAAAAAGGAATGATGTTCTCTCCTTGGAATCCGTTTGCAGAATAACGCATTTCAACCTTGGTGTGAAAAATGAAAACCGAACGTAAAAACCGCGTGGTGACGGCCAATGAAATGGTGGGGGAACTCGGCCAATAGGCTTTCGAGCCGGGGGTCAGTTGGCGGGGGAGCTTGGCCACGTGACCACCCATTCCGCCGCCAGGGGGCGCCCTCCTCCCCCTGGGGGATTTCCCAGTCGTGGGGGAAAAATTAAGATGAGTTTGCGATGGGTGAAGTTTTAAAAAGTCGCGTTTCGACGTTTAACGCAGGTAGTTTGTAAGGTAGGAGAGCGTCGTCCCTTTACCAAAAATCCAGCATGCTGCGCAACTGGGCTTCGTATATATAAGAAGGTTAAGCAATGCTTACGACACTGACTTTGGTGGTTTAGAAAGGGAAAGTGAGAGCGACAGCAGCGCCAACTGACCGACTGACTGACATTTCTAGATAGCGAAAGGGAAAAATAGAGAGAGGGAGCAACAACATGTCCTGCTGAACGAAATCCACTCAGAATACAATCGTTCAGCAGAAAACATTTATACAGAGCGCTTTTTTCACTAACGCTGACCACTGGATTTGTACGCGTGTGCGGACATTTAAACATTGTCAAGCTTTCCGAATATTCTTCTAGTTCGCGAGAAAAGACAGTCTTTTAAGTTGGACAAAACACGGTTCCTCGGATACGATTTTTTTGCATTTCTTATCAAGGTAAGATTCTTGTATTTTTTCTAATTAATTTTTAAATGTGCTGCATTGAGGGAAAACTTAGCATCTCTAAGAACCTAAAGATATTGCGGAATTTTAAAACATCTCCATCATTTAGAAAACTGAATTATTTTTTTTTAAAATTATGTTATATTTGTAAAATGTTAGTTTTAGAAATATGCATCTAACCGCCTACCAAGATGGTGACCAAAATATTGCAGAATTTTAAAACATCTCCATCTCCTTTTAGTTTACCAAAATAATATATTTTTTTTAAAATTATGTTATATTTGTAAAATGTTAGTTTTAGATATATGCATTTAACCGCCTACGAAGATGGTGACCTGTTGCACGAGGCGACCCTATCAATTTGCATCGTACACATGCCATATCACCACATGCTCACCATCTTCGTGTGCGTTTGAAAAGTTCGTGGCCTGACATAGATGAAGAAGACACGTTGAACAGTCCACGAACTTTTCAAACATTTTGTCAATGATGGAACTGTTGCAATAACTAAAAAATAAATTATTGTTCTGAGTGTTGGAACACTCAGAAAAATATTGTTTGGAAATGCTTAAACTGAATTAAGTTTTTTTAAATTATATATGTATACATGAATCTAAGATGTTAGTTTTAGAAATATACATAGATCAAACTTCCATCAAATATATAGTAATATAAAACTAAAAAAAATCGTACGTACTATAAAATTGAGCAGCCAATATTAAAGTATGGATTAGTAATTCGTCCCTGAAATCAGATTGATTTAGCGCATTTCAGTGACTATTTCCAGCCATTAGAGCAAACAATAAATTAAGACTCAACATTATAGTGTGGCTTTTGCTAAGCATGATGGGTAACTACTTGCTATGTTGGAAAAACAATTTTCTAAAAACTGAGGCGTTGTTTAGCCTATGAACCACCCTCGTAATAAAACTAAAAATCTGTAAGTATAAAATGAAACTACATTGTACATCACAAGTTGAAATATTTCCCCCTTCATTCTGTATGCACAAACTAAAACGGGCGAGTTTTGTTTTCTGAGTAAACCGGAATATTTCTAAACAAATAAAATACAGTATAAAAAAATTATAACTCAAACGTTCCATTAATTTACTGTCTGTCTTCTGTCAATTTTTGTATGAAATAAGCATACAGTTAGTGCTTATTATAGAATCATACATGTAATGTAGTAACAGCAAGGCTTTAAAAAACAGGCAGCTCACTATACAGCTATTACTACGGTAATGAATTAAAGGATTATAAATTTTTATGGTAAAATCAATAAAAAATCAATATTGTTGCTCCCTGGGCATATTTTAAAAGTGACATTCTAGTTATTATGGATCCAGTGTGTGCGTGAAAAATATTCAAACTTGTTAACCTAATAAGTAATCTCTAGTGAGCCAATAAGGATTATTCTGGCGACAGCCCAGATAACATTGTTCCCGACACGATCAACTCAATTCCAAAGCGTTCGATAAAAGAAACATGTCTTTGAAATTGTCATTTTTATCGAGCTGATATTATTTAATCGTTCTCGACCTGGTGGAACTTTAAAATTGAATCCTATTTCGTCTCAGTTACCAATGATGTCAAAATTAACAGGAAATCAAAATTGGAAATCGAAAAAACATGTGATTATAAGCTCAAAAACACAACAGTGAACAATTCAGATCTGGATAGCACAGATCAGCTATCAGCCATGCAGGTCATGGAGGTTAGATTGCAATGTTGCATTTTAATCATTTTTCTACAGCATCCTTCAGTCCAACTAAATTTCATGCTTGGTTTTAACTTTCTTTTCCTTTGCATTGCAGTTACATAATTATGTATTTATTAACTGTATTTGCAATTTTAATTTATTCACATGACTTATTCGTGATTAACAACCTATAATGCTATCAGAGGTATTAGTGATATACAATGCTGTACATCATTATAATTTTAGCCAAATTCGGCTAAGTTCCTACTGACGGAGGCTGAGAGGAGCCAATTTCCTGTATGACCGACACAACAATTTAGCCTACCCATCATTATAGATGTGAAATCAAAGCTAATAGATGAAGCGACATTACGACATAATCATTGGTGCCAAAATATAGAATACCTCGGCATTACTGCACAGCAAAAAAACATCATCCAATAGGTACCTACTTCTAGGTGGCTTAATGTATAGCCTTAAGGGAATGTTACAGGAATTATGCTATATGCTATAAGCTAATGATGGCATATTGCACCTGCCATGAAACAGAACAGTAATGGTTGTGATTTGAATCCCCAAAACTATAGGCTATATTCTAGTATAACCTAGTAGTAGTGACCGTTGTAGACACAAAATTTTATACCTGAACATTTTATTTCAAAAAAGGTTTTTGCATTCCTTCTCCATAACTCAATCCTTAATTAATGGTTTGGTTATGCCGTGTTCGCACATTAAATAAATTATTCATATTTGGTGTAATGTAATATTAAATGCCATTAGCCCTGACCTGTCACGGAACCGTTCGCATTTCAGATTTACAGCCTTATCACCTATATTTTATTACCCGTGTCTTCGTTTAATAATACGTCCATTAATCTCTAGTCGAAATATAAGCCAAAATATTGAGAAATGCTGCACTTATATTTCGGAACAAGTGGACAGTGGGCACGTGCATGATGGCGTTATGCATAATGTGTTGCATAACAGAAGCCATCGATATATTAATAGCTCCACCTTAATTTAGAAACCTGATTAAAGTTTTATATTATAGTGTCAATGTCATTCATTGTATACGTCGAACAGACTATTTGTCCGCGGAGGAGATTCTAAGTCGGCCAAAGCAAAAACAGCATGGTAGACGAGATACTGTATCATATATACGTGCCCACGTATATAAGCATCGAATTCGATTCTTATGTAAATCTACAAGGAACTGATTTAAATCCTAACCCAACCCAATCCGGAGTATCGTGTCCATCCCATACAAACAAAGGCAAGGAACCAAATTGTGTCCTACTGGAATTTGTGTCAAGGTTGGCCATAGGGGGCGCTCTCATTTAGGGTTTGTCCATTACAATAGTCAAATTGCACCTAAAAACAACTTTATTCAGTGTATTGCATTTGCCTCTGCATGCACCGGTGCAGTTATATATTTTTTTGCTCAATTCAATGATGAAAAACCGAAACAATTGTACATTACTTGGGATTAAGAAATCTAAAAACCCTGTTGTTTATGGTTAGTACACGTGGTTATAGGAGAGTAAGTCTTCAAACTCCTGTCAAATTCGTCATGTCATAAAAAAATGGTTGTCGTATTCAGCATGATCACGGTATTATTCGTCGGTATTTCCACCTGTAGGCCTAGACGAACATATAAATTCAAATTAGGAAGGTGCACGTGTTTGAACCAGGTGACGCTGCAATTTCACGCAATCTAGAAGGATAACGGCGCTCCAATCTGGCTATTCTCGTGGGGTTCAACAATGCCCCATCTGGGCTTTTCTTCGATTTGATTCGCGAAATCTCCTCTCCATATCTTGCAGAAACATGTTTGCATAAACCACCGCAAGAAAGCACACCTGCACTTTCCCTTTAACCTCTCCAACCTTATTATAGGACATTGTTTGATTTCTAAGCCATCCAATGTTAATGACAATTCGAAAGTTAGCCTTTGTCCACTAATGAGGAATCTAATTCAGCTATATCCATGTGCGGCAAATACCATGAATTTAATATTTGAAAACAACAATTTTATTTACGCCTAAATGATCTGCGTTCGTTTAAATTAGGCGTCGCCACTCTAGTGACAGACATGTTTTATCCTTAGGGATTTTGTATTAAAACATATAAGACAGAAGTGGGTCTCGGTGCTATGGTAGTCACAATTTGCCCTATTCCGCTACTTCATGAAATCTGACTTTGAATGCAATAAATTTAGTAAAAACTAATGTATTATGGATGACAGGAAAAGTTTACATTTTAAACAAAATCGTTGCTACATGTATTTGCAAAAAAAATGAAATGAAAGATAAGCTTGCTTAAATAAAAGCTGAAAAGTATGAAATTAAAAATTATTTACATGTATACTGTACCATCCAAGAAATTCTAGGATAAGTATTTTTTTTTTACAAATATGTATTTGACACAGCAGATGTGATTTTCGTGATTTTTACATATTGCAGGGTATAGGTTTTAGGGTAACCTTAAAACGTCAACAAAATCGCTCTATTTTTTATACGATTATTTAGCAACTCTGGGTTACATTCTCAACATGATTGTCCCTTAAATTTAGTTTTTGTGTATCTCGACCCTAAAAACAAGCAGAATTTTCCACAGATTAGCTTAAAATCTTAGTATTCTTCTAGGTTTTGCATTTTTTTCTTTAGTAAATTCCCGGCCAAATTTGACATTAGAAATAAATGGTCTGACACCAAAATTGTTTCGACTTGTCGTCATTTGACACCAATTCAGAGAAGGAATTAATGAGTGAAAAAAAAAAATATTTTGCAGTTGAATCTTTATGTCATACAAATGTTTTCTTCCTACTTAAGCTTAGCAAGCAACATCGAAGAATTCATAAAAAAATAGCTTATTCTTCTCCATTTAGAAACAAAAATTAAAATAAAATAATGTTGACATTGCAGGGGGTGGCTTAATGTTGACGATTAAGGTCAAAGGCTTTAGATTTATATGGTAAGTTAAATACCTAGCCACGTATTGACATTGATCAACAAAAACCCATCTTTACCTTGCAACGGAATGAATGCTGGATGAAATTTTAATTTTGTACAGTATTAGTGTAACGAGGAAAGCAAATAAAAGAGCACGGGGGTCATGGATAAGAGCAGAATTAAAGGGTTAAAAGGTCACACGGATAATGTCATTTTTCACACCGTTTGTTTGTAAACAAGACGAACCACTAGTTGGAATCTTCCAGTTTGTGCCAGCTTACAAAACAGCTTACAGATTCAGAAAAAAATATGTGAAATGTGTACAGTTTTCAAAAATATATGTTTGTCCAGTCCCCACGAACCAACTCCAGATACGATTATTTTCAATACGGATGATTATCACTATTGCAAGTAACTTGCATCATTCGAAGCAAGAAATCATAGCCACGATTTTGTTCACTAAACTTTTTCAATCTCGAATAATTTTCGAGATACAAATCTTCTCACATATCTAATTTCGTGAGCTTTACTGTGTAATTATGGTTTGCAAGGATGACCACAAGCTGGAGGAAAACGATCACCAACTGGCGAATGACGTCACGTTATCAGTAACGACCTCAGATACATGCTGTACTCATACCCTGTAATTTAAGACAGCTTTGGAATGCAATTCCAAATTCATTAAATTTCACCTTCTAATCATTATACTAACTCAGTATGTTACATGCAAAATGCAATGCATTTTTTAACTTTTCTGCTTCAGCTTCTGTAACAAGTTCTATGGAATAGAATATAAATGTACCCGTGGATGCTTATGGTCATCACTTTAAAAGGATTTGCATACCAGAATAAGCATTTTTTTCTAAATTATTTTTTTATTTAAATTTGAAAAATGTTAGGAACAAATAAAACGTACGAGGACCTAGCATGAATATTCTATTATTTGTTTAAAACTTTTGTTTATGTATATGTATATTCCATTTAATGGAAATATGTCCGTAAAGTTTATCAGACATTCTACAATTATAAACTTTACAGACATATTTTCATAAAATGGAACATAGGCTACTATAAACAAAAAATTAAAACAAATAAATAAAAAAAATTTAAACAAATTTATGCTAGGCCCTCGATCGTACATTCCATTTGTTCTTAACAGTTTCCAAAATAAAATTAAAAATAATTAAGAAAAATGGCTTATTTTAATATGCAACCCTCTTAATTGAACCTGCAAATAGCACTATCCCTTCGAATAGTACAACGTTTAGTTCGGTCCCAGTGGTTTGTGCTTATCACAGGTTTTGTTGTATGCAAAATAATGTTTTTTAGAACATGTGACAGAAGATAGTATATTCAGTTTAATTTATTGCTCTACAGCCATCACAAAAATGCCATATGAAAAGGGGAGATAACCCAATATAAGAAACATATTGCTGAACAAGTTCATAAGTGATTTTGTTTTTCTGTGCATGTAACATAATGACAGCATCATCTAAATGTATCTCCTCTAGCTCCAACATCATTTTTTAAACCAAAATAATTCAAGATGATTTATGATATTTCTGTATACACCCTGTAAACTCTTCTTCTACAGAGGGCTCTGAACCCTTTACAAATACGTGACGTGCTTTATACATTTATAACAGAAATGTTCCGATAGAAAGTGGATGAACAAAGGCATTTTATTCTTGCGTTTTCCGTATACGGATTAAAACGAATAGATAAATAACAATAAACAAACCGTTTAATTATCTTCATATAAATTTTGTTTTCCCACTTTTCTCCCATGGCACTTTTTGTTACATTCTGGCTCAGTTTTGGCACGACTGAATGCTATTAAAATCGCAATTCGGGCAATCATTGTGGTCTCACGCAAATTTAAATTGACGTATTTATTTTGTTCGAAGCGGTATTAAAAGGGGAGATGGGAGAAATTAAATGCCCAATCTCTCTAGGCCCACCGATTAAAAATTAACGAGATTTAATATTTGTGTGGATAAGTACTTATTATTATTGCATAAAAGCCATTCACCGGACCGTTCACACTTTAAAAAACAGGCTTGGAGTAGAAAAAAAAAACTAGTTTTCAAGAGGGAAAAACACCTAATTATAACAGGAAAAGGGGTAAAAACCCTTAATGAAAACTTCTATAGGATAACGCTTTTTACCACCAGGGAGCTCCCCATTTTGCGTTGAAAATTTCGTTTTTCACATCAGTTTACACAAATGAACCATAGCCACGTGTTTTGTTTCACTGGATTTCAAAGACAACATGGGGTAAGCTAATCACTGATTAATTCAATTGTGATTCTTATGCAAAGGAGTCAAGGCAAAATGATTTCAATGATATAAAACAAAACTTCACAAAACGTGAGGTAGAGATTTTTTTTGTGGAAAGATTGGATATTTTGGATAAGATAAAAATTCGAATTGCATTCAGGTATTGAGGAAATTTATATAAACTGGTAAAAAAAATGCTTAAACTGTGCCAGCTATTTCAACGGCTGTTTAGCAATTAAAGAAACTCCCCTTAGAAGTGTGAATAAAAGACTATGCTTGACGCCTTCACGAAAAATCAAAATAAAATAGGTCTGTTCTTTTGTGTAAGTACACAGCTACTGTGTAAATTACAATAATAATCGAAAATAATAATGCCTATGTCTATGTGGAAATGCTTATTGTGTGCCTAAGTTATATTTTTCGCGAGTTCAACTTTAAACTTCTATTCGTGTCGTGTCTCTTTGATATGTCAAATACAAATGGATTTTGACACACTTCTGATCACCTATGCATTCAAGTGTGTTTATTCGAAATGTCACCGGTTTTCTTTTAGTTCATTAAGTTATCCTTTTAAATCTCAATCCACGTGTATTCTGTACAAATGCATGATGAAATCGGAATTTAATACAAACTAATGTCAGTAATCTAACTAGAAATGCAAGGCTATAATGACCAGTTACAGTTATATTAATTGCCATCCATTAAGTTTTATAGGTTTACAACAGGAACAAATATTTGAAAACAAATAACATGAAATTATAAAGTTACTTTTTAAAAAAAACATTTTACTTAAAAATAAGATAAAAAAGCGTATATAATAAATTATAAGTTTTACAAAATATATGAATCCAAGCAGTCGTTCCAAATTGGGTAAATTACAATTAAGTTAACGTAACATAAATTCATTAAGTGCTCGCACATCTGATTTTCTGATATTAATTCGTGCAGTGCATAGGGGATTTCCCTTAATTATTATTGAAATATCAAGCAAATAAAATACCGGTACCGTAGATATTTGCTTTTGATAATTTTTTGTCATTTTTAATTTACTGATACCAACTTTTAAGGAATACAGATAATAAACCCTGGGTCAATGTTCCTTTACGGCCGGTATACTATACTACCTTACTATAGTATGAAAAGTTTGAAATTCTAAATTTTTGGTCACATAATATCAAGTTAGTCAGGTAAAATTTTCATAATTCGAAAAAACAAAAACTACATGCATGGCCAGTTTGATGACATTAGTTAAAAATGCATAACTAATTGAATTATATGCTTCGTTCAGTTTGCATGCATCGCCTGTTAAAACTAATTGTTAGAAATATTCTTTCATATAATACAAATCCATATATATACTGCATGCATGTATTTGCCAGCATTATGAAAAATTAAGTGATGACACCATTATATATGAGAAATAGATACTGTGTATACAATACATTGTTGTCATTGCAAACACAGACTAGAAAAGTGAAACAAATGCCCAGTTAGTTACATTGCATATTATGCGTGTGTGGTCGGTTATGACCTACTGCCTCTTATTTGTACTTTTAAGGTTTCTCTTGTACCGCAATATTCATTTAAAGTAATGCAACACAGTCTGCTGATGTACATGCATGTTCTGCCTACGCCCCTTGCACTAAATGCAAGTCCGACATGTAAGTACATGTATATATCCTTTTTCGCAACAATGACTATCCAGAACACTTTCCCGTTACTGGAGCATGCCAAGTTTCCAACCAAAAGTGAATGATGCTAACATAGACGCAAAATGGAAGCTTTTGGAACATTTCAAACTCCCAAATCACGATGGCTCATTTTTATTCGGCTATATTACGCAAATCCATGCTGCAAACGAGGCCTAATTTAATTGATGGTGCCATGGAGGGAACGTGACTTTCACTTTCGAAGCCCAGTTTTATGCATTTTTAGCAATTTAAACGGATCTGTGATCGACGATTCCCTCACAGCTGCGGAGCTATTTCTCAAATAAATAAATGGGAATTATCACGATACGCAAGAGCTGTCGATCTTTTTTTGATATAATTAGCACTTTTTAGCCATCTATACCGGTATCCCTTGACCTCTTCTACGGTCCATATTCGCATAAGAAACCTAATTTCATATGGCATCATACTGTGCACCATTTTATATAAGATACCTCCTCCCCCCACCCCTCGCATAGGGTGGTTTTATTACACCTTTTATGGATTTGATAAGCTAAGTTAGCTAACCCTACACGAGATGGTAATACAATTGCAATAGCATCAACCCAACTCTCTTATCATTGCATTGCTCTTTGAAATGTCATGCATGAAAATGAAAGTTTTGGAAACCCCATAGGCATTGATTTCAACACAATGGGTTGAATTGGAGTAATTAGTGAGAATAAAAAAAATGTTCTATCTGAAAATATAGCCCAAGTCACGTTTTCCGTTTTGTCTTAGATGAAATAAAAATCAGACACATTTCGGTTAGGATAGATGAATGCATACATGCCATGTAGGCTATAGATAAATTGTATCACTTCACCAAAATTAAACAGGATTTCTGCAAAATGGTTTTTATGCATCTTCAATGTAACCTATACTGGTGGCATTTCAATGAAGCGCCGTTATATGATAGCCTAGCTCCTTCACGCAAACGCTTTTTTACCTCCAGCCGGCAAGCTTTTTTCCCGCTATTAGGTGTGCGCATGAGCATCGCATGCGCACTTCTAATTACACGAGATACGCGTGAAGGTAGCTATTATAACTTGATGCATTCAACTTCTAAATTTTAACCATGTCAAAACTGTAACCGTAATGTGAAAATACTGTAAATATCAATCGATGAAATTATGTTATTCTCGCATTTGCACATGCAAAAGAATTTTTCTGATTTTTAGTTTTTCTAAAGTGACACGTGACCTGTGCTATTCTGACGTTACTAAAAGAAATATGCACAACAAATTATTCTAATTATTTATCTAATTTTTCAAGCTTTCAAAACCGATTTTTTTAAAACCACTGATCTGCACGACTGTAAACTCCTAAGAAAAGTAAATATAAAAAATAACGTACGCCGTTATTTTCTACTATTTCGGCACGTTTTAAAAATCAGATTTAGCCCAAGATTAATTTCAAATTATTTCGTTTCCCTCCCCAATTAGGCTTATTGTAAAATCACGAAGTGATAGACAGCTGATCCAAAAAAGTGACACCCAGCTTTTTAATATTCGATCGCGGTTCAACTAGTTATTAATACCTATTTTTAATAAACAGCAACAATTTCGGTTTGTGGGTCAGACGGTTTTAGCATCTAGCAATTATCATTTCCACAACCCGTTTCTTTTTTAAAAATCCATAGAGAATACGACTCGTGTTATATAACATTAGTTAATTAAGCCTTTGCAAGTAGTGTTGTTTCGAGCGTGTCGAAATAAGTTTAAAAGCCCCTTTGGCTAACAAATGAAAAATGAAAATGGACAAATGCAGTGAAATCCGTCTGTAGATCTGGCCAAAGATTAAAAAAGCCTGCATACATTTTTGACTGTTAGAATTTTTCTTATTGTCCTTCCTCTGAAGACTAGTCCTTTTCATAAAAGAAGGAATTGCTGAGCTATTGAATGTGATCACCTCAGGAGGTCATCGACAATACCGAGGAATTAAATAAGGCGTGATCAAAGAAGGATGGGTTGGGAGAAAATTGAACTTTAAGAACTGTTTGTTCACACAAGGAACGTCATATCAAAGGCAACAATTTTAGTATATGAACCAGAGATTTTTCTCAGTAGTGTATTCCTCCTGTCATCTTTCCACAAACTGCATGTGGCCTATGGCCGTGGGGGTAACTAAATAATCATAGGTAAATAAATATTATTGTTACCTTGTTATTTACCAAGCATGTTCCTAGTGATGGCTTAATTTCCATCTTACATGCTGTTGGTTGTGATGTCTGAAGCGATATCTTTTATCAAGATATTATTTTTCAAGAAACATGTTGCTCAAAATGTTGCAATTTTCCATGGAACTATTGTTTATTATATGTAGGCCTACATATAGTAATTGTAGTCAACACGTCATTTTTAATATCTGAAAAATGAAAAACATTAAATGCAGTATTTCGGTGGTGTTTTTATATTTTATATATTATGTATACCAGCCAATAATAATATAACACATCTTTATATTAAATGATTGTAGGCTTACTTGTTTTTTACAGAGCACATTAATACCTCTTCAAGACATCACAAAGTGCATGGGACATTAAATATTTGAGAAAAAACATATTTACAGTAAATCCTGTTAAAGTGACCACATCTGTATAGTGTCCACCTTTGCACAGTGACCACTTTTAATAGAATGGTTTAGTATGGTTTTTACAGAGCACATTAATACTTCTTCAGGGCATCACGTGAAGTGCATGGTATATTAGAGGGTTAAGAAAAACACAACTACAGTAAAACCTGGTAAAGTGTTACCTCTATATAGTGACCACTTTTCATAAAATGGTTTTAGTGCATATGTTTTCCTTCATAATCATATTCTGTATAGTAACCATGCATCTGTCTACATTGTACATGTAATTGTAACAAGAGTGCTCCATCTCTTTTTCAAGTTTTTCATTGCCAATGCACCTAATAAAGTGACCATGTTCAATCTGCAATACTTTCATCGTTACCACCTTGCTACAGTGACCAATTTTGTGTTTGGTCACGTTTGTCAAGTTTTACTGTACATGTATTGCATATGATAAAAGAATAATATTAACTCATGCAATATATTTTCAAAACTAAATAATGCACAACCTTCATACGCAAATCCGATATCGAGGTACAATGCTAACAATACAATGTTTTGCAATTACGTGCTTTTTGGTTTTCATTTTACATCATGCTTACTATGTAATTTAAAAAATGCAGATTTATGTACAGATAAAACACCTGGAAATAAACGTTGCAAGGACATTGCAGTTATGAACGTTATATCCACTTAGCACATTTCAAGTTCTTATATACTTTCATATATATTTAAATTACATGAGTATACTGAAATAAGGTTTAAAGAAGATTTTCAGGATAGTCCTGAATTCCACTATAACATCAAACATTTATAAACCTTGAAGAGCGCAAGATTTGCCTATTTTGAGGTCGTCTATATGAAAGAAGTAATCTCTTCATAAACTCTCGTCAAAGCCATGAATAAAATCTTTGAAAAAAACCATAACAAACGGCTTAAGTTTAACAAAACATAAAAACGTTGAATACTTTCAGGAAATGCCACACATATTCACGGAGACAGATTTAAGGCATGCGATAAATACAAACGCAGCATTGTATACGTAAAAAAATCTAGAACCTTATAGGGAAATTCAATGAAAATAATAGATTAACAAGACGTCACTTTATTGGAAAACCTCTTTATGCTTGTCGATTTTTTTTACCGCTATTTAATGTTGCCTATATACTTTTACCACGTTGTTGCATTCGCCGCCATAGAAGTGAAAACAATTTTTAGAAAAAAAAAATAACCATATGCAACGAAATGGCTGATGCAGATCTTATTAAACACTATAACAATTAAAATTCAAGAAGCACAAAACGCTTCCTCACGATCAATTCGTTACTTTTAAAAATCGTGGCCCTGACCACATTCGCCTAAATATAGGGTTACTCGACATCCAGCAAAAGATGGAGTCCGAAACTGGTGGCCAGTTTTGAAATCAAAAGGGAAGACGTGACGAGTGACGTAAATTCGTGAGCAATTTAATTAGCATTAACCGTCTGGTAGCAGTTACGTGCGTGACAGACAAAATGGCGGATTTGGAATATTGATATATGACGATAATTGAGTAACATTCGTGCTTTTTTTTAAAAAAAAAATAAAAAAACGCGTGAAAGATAATTTAGCCAATCATTGCAAAAGATGATATATGTCATCATCGCATACGATTATCACCCTATTTGCTTATACCGTTTTTGGGCAAAAGGAATCAACGATCTTGGAAAAGGACTGCTAAGCCAAATGAAAAATCTTCAGTGGCCTCAAAGAGAAAAACTATGATAATAATGAAATTATGGAACATGCTAATGGAACTATAGTGGTACAAGCAATGGAACCGAATGAGACTAGTATTACAAGCAATGAGACCAAAGGAGACTAGGGATACAAGCAATGACACCAAATGAGACTAGGGATACAAGCAACGTGATCAAATAAGACTAGGGTTTAAGCAATGTGACCAAATGAGACTAGGGATACAAGCAATGGAACCAAATGAAACTAGTGATACAAGCAATGGAGCCAAATGAGACTAATAATACAAGCAATGGGTCCAAACGAGACTAAGGATACAAGTAATGGGATCAAATGAGACTAGTAATACAAGCAATGGGATCAAATGAGACTGGTGATATAACCAATGGAATAAATGAGACAAGAGTTGCATACAATGGGACAAAATGAGACCACCCCATATCAAAGGGATTTTAACATTTAAATGGGACTATATGGCATAAATCTCACAATAATAAGATTTTATGAGAACATACTGAAAAAGATTTATAATTTTCAATTGGGATAACAACATAATATTAAATAATCTAGCCACAAGCAATGGGGTCATCATTAGGTAAAGGCTCTTACGCATATCCAACATGGCTGCTTCCATATAGGACAATCTTCTATTGTGCATCAATGTTTTTTTTTCCAATTTGCAAGTGGTCATTGGAATAAAAGGAAGCAGTCATGATGGAAAATGCACGGTTTCATAAACCACCTGGGTTATTGAACTAGAATAATGCTCATTAAAAATGTATGCATTGCTGAAACATGATATTATTCAAATGAGGATGTCTTATTGGGTGCCTTGAACGCTTTTGGTATAGTAAGCAGCTGCCATTGCCTATCGAGGACACCCTGCATACATTTATGCAAACGATATCGTTGAAATTGCTTCGATTATAAAATCAGGAGGCTTAATGGCAGTCGGGAAAAGGACAAGTTTAATTTGCCTGAGGTTTGACCTAGTGATCAGAGTGTTTTAGTGAGTATGAAGCTAGTGCCCTAGAAAATTATGGCGTCAAAATGAGAACACGGTGAACTGGCGGCAAAAGTCTTTAAAATCTTTTAAAAACTTTTTCTTCCTAATTGTATTTTAGATTCGAAAGAAAATTGGAGTAAGGACACTTCCGCCATAAAGAGGTTGGGAAAGTTTACCCATACCTCGTTTTTTTTACTGTTTTTTTAGTTATTTTTTATGAATTACTTTCTTGTAATCATTGCCCTAATTTCTCCCTCTGCGGAAATGAAATTTGGTGGGTTTTACCTTAATTCCTTGCCCATCGTTATGAAATATGCAGTTGACGTTCAACAGACCTTTGGATTACATGTATAGTACCATTCTATCTTCAGGAATTTGCTAAATACCAACGGAGTTTCACAATGTGAGTTGTAAATAATGTTTCAGAAGTACAAGAAGTGAGAAAATTAGTATGTTCAGATGTTAAAAGAAAGTGATTTTTTTCCCAAATATAATGTGATTTATCTACTTTTTCATAATTACCTATTACGTTCTGGTGCATGCACTTAAGCAGTACTAATTATTAAAATGTGCAATTATTGTATTCGCATGAGAATACATTGCTGGTAAGTTATCCACATTTTTTATTTGTCAACTATAATATTTTAAAGTAATTATATTACATTCTTTAATCTATTTCATTATTTTTTAAAACAGAAGCTTAGAAAAGTTTAGTGCTAAAAATACTAATAAATACACGCATTACCATTATAGAAACAATTTGCATTAATTATGGCTTAAGTGACCGAATTTCAAATAAAATACAATGTACTTTGCAATATTTTGCATAGTTTGTGCAATAACGGTATTTTGGAAGAGAATTAAGGAAGTGAAAGTGTTTTCTATGATACATTACAATGTTATACTTGAAACTACATACAAAATTTCAAAATTTGGTAATCCTGAGGCAAATATTACATAAGAACTCATCTGAAACTTGTGTTTTGAAACAAAACACCCACAAAGTTGAAAACTTCGCAATATACCTTTCCTTACAATTATAATGTGACGGGTCAAACGTGTTAGTTCAATGTGCATGCCACTTATAATACGTTGTTTGTTTTTGATTTGAAACAAGCATCAGCGCACCAGTTATTAGCGGTGCAAAATACTATTATTCAGTATATTTTTCTTCTAAACCACGTGCTAAACGAGTACCGGGTATTCCTCAATGCCATCCTGTTGAGACATTTATCAAACTTATACTTGTGTGTCATTTTTTTTTGTTTCCTCGAATTATAGTACCTGACACATTTTTCTTGAGCTATTACAATCCATTTCAAATAAAAAAAATTGCGTTAGAAGCACAACAAACGCATTTATATCAGCTAGAGATCAAACACGCTATTCTATACGCATACATGCTTTGGTTACATAACCTTTTTTGATTAAAAGCACGGACCAGTAATGAACAAAAGACGTTTTGCAACGACATGTTGCAAAAGGTTGGATCATACCAGCTTTTTAGTCTAGATTTCCCACCAAGGATAGCTGGAATTAGAAGCAGCGCCTTCTTCTGGTAGATGTCAGATGTGTTCAAATTGTTGCTCAAGAAGCCAGCATGTGGTCTTGTATGTCTACGTCTGCCATGTAGAAAGTTAACGTAATAGGTGGACTATTTTCGGCTTTTAAGTGAAGCAAACGCCCTTGATCTCGAGCAATTGACCATATCCATCAATCCATTTCTATTGCAGATTTCCATTCCAAAAACCAACCTTATAAGCCAAGATGAGCCGGAACGATCGTTTCCTACGAACATTATTACTACTGCCATTGCTGTGGGTGTACACTTCCGGTTCTTTGCTCAATGAAACCAAAGTTCGCCACCAGCGACAAATCCCCGGCCTTTGCTTCACTCTGGAAGGGATTCCGGGCAAGTGCAATGTCCCTGATGAATGCAGATTTCCAGCAGCGGTCAAAGTTCGTCTCTTCCGCTCACCTTGCGTGACCCAGGCCGGCCAGAGGGGCATTTGCTGTCCAGGAGGAACGGCTGCAGCAGCCAGCGCCAACTTTGGGACCCAAGCGCCCAGATTTCAGCCCCAGCAAGAACAGTTTCAGCAGCTGCAACAAGCTTCACCAAGGAGACAACCATTTTTTACCACATTAGCCCCACGTCGACTTCCTATTCGCAGTGAGTAAAGTCACATTTGCATTTTAGTACAATATTAACCAAAGTTAGTTCAATCCACATATCAAGCCAATGTTATGTAAGGTCTACAAATGTCTGTTAAGTTTCCATGTCCCTTATGCTTAGTCCACATAGGTGTTTCATGAAACATGAAACAACAGTTTCATGAAACATGAAACTTGTAACTGTTTCATGAAATATTTCAACTGTGTTGCATTGGTTTGGATACCTTGTTTCACGACACATGCTGCACCAGATAAGTATCAAAACATTTCATGTGCAACATTTTTGTCATGAAATGTTTCGAGTTTCATATTTCATGAACTTGTTTCCTTGATGTGGACTAGGCATAAGGATCTTATGCAGATTTTCGTCACTGTGTCATGGACTGCATCACGTGACTTTTACTTGTAAACATAGCAGCAACACAAGTTGATGCATTGATGCAAGATGCCACATTCGCATGATGCCCTCCATGACGTCACTGTGCATAAGGGCCATCAAGACTGATCCTGCAAGTTCACATTAGTTTTGATCACATTTTGGTGCAGAAAAGCTAGAGCACCACCAAAAAAAAGATCCTGCAGACTTACGTAACATGATAATTGTGGGAAATGATGGTAAGAGGCGCGTGACGTTTTTTAATTTAATAAATTCCCCATCCCATTCAAACATCCCACAAAAGGTTTTGAGGTTTCTTCGCCATTGGCTAAGCATTAACAACATTATTTTGATAAAGGGAATGAGGGGAAGGAAGGTGAACCTAATTAGAGATCATGAACCATCATAATTAATTTTATTGTATCTATTAAAACATAGCTGGCATAAGGAATCCCAATTTGTATACTATTACCAGCAAAAATTGTTGTATCATACATTCTAATAAATTCTCACATTAAATGTCAGACCAAGGAAGTATTAAGATTTTGTACTTTCTCAAGACTCTTAACAATGTAAGAATTTTGAATAATAAACGCGCTGGACCTGGGAACCTCAGAAGTTATTTCAACATTGGAAAATTTTACATAAATATGGGTGAACAAATTGGTACCCTCGTTTTTTTTTTTTTCTCCCAATATTTAATCAAGACCTAATTTTTCTTAAAAACAATTTCTCAACTTTCCCTCGTGCATATAGAATCCATCATCATTTTAAATTCAATCTCTACGTGCACTGTTTTTAATATCTAAAAATTAGTCGTCCTCCACACATTAGAACGATAAACGAGTTCATATATTGGGGCTGCTTGATTGTGGTTACAGTGGCCACAATGTTAGTTATAACTATAAGTGGAGGAGGGTCAAACCGCATAAAAACCCACCAAACCTTGACTTATAAAATTTAGAAAATACACATTAAAACTTTATCACCGAATAAATCAGACGGCAAAGTATTCATCACGTCCTATTTCATAACGGAACCTTCGGAAACCTTTTTTTTATACCATTAGAATCTCGTGGGTTAACCGATGACATGACCTTTCATCACTCCATCGCACATTTCCCCCATTTTTTTCTTATAGAAGTTCAATATTATTCGAACTAAATGCTAAATTCCAAACTCCATCATAGTGCCTCCTCGTCACCTTTTCCAAGAACAAAATTCAAATCTCACTATATACAATGTAGTATAAACCGAAAACTATGTCGTTCCACTTGGATAAATAGCACTAGACCTTTGACAGATGAATTTTCAGATCTATCTTGCATCCATGGAAAAACGAATGTTTTTTATTACAAATTCGTTCACAAGCAGTTTTATAATTTTGAACTAAGATGCCATTTCAAACAATGAACATTTTTATCATATTAAAATTCTTCTCAATTTAATTGAAATCCTTAAACGTGAAACAAAGATAGTTCAAATTTAAAAAAAAAAAAAGTTGGAATCCTTTTACTCCAGGGAAGGCCATCTTGATTTAGTTGAGATGGAAAAAATGTAACACAAGAGGTTAAGAATTTTTAAACTTACATCCTAGCTATAAAACACCTTCAGGTCAAAGGAGATATATATTAAAGAGCAATAGACGTGCATGTAAAACTCTGGAAGAGGGCGCTTTTAAATTCATATTTACACTAGAAGTAGGTTAATGGCTTTACGCTACTGGTCGAATTTAACGTGTTACAAATAACTTCCAAATCTTGAAGAAAAATCAAGATGGCCGCCGACTGAGAATTAAATTTAATGCATATAAAAACACCCGCTCCCAATCAAGCCCAAAAAAACCGTGATATTTAGAAAAATAAAAGAATGAAAGTGCGAAGATTTTCATGAGAGTGAATTAAACACTGGCACTCTTTAAATAAGGCATTCTTCGTAATTAACCCACGGTTTAGAATGGCTATTTAATTTTATCTCAACGACCTTTATTTTTGTTGGTGGACCCAATCGTTCTAATCCCCCTAAACACATGCTGGTTGCTAGAAGCAATTTCTCAAACTCCCTTTGAAATGCTTTTCATGGTATTATCTGGTTCACTTTCATTTACATCTTTAATTATGTTCCCCCCTGGTGTTGGTATGGTAATAGGTAATTTACTTAATTCACAAGCTTTAAATTTATTTTAATTACCTTTTAATTGTTTTTCTCGTGTTTTGTTGGTGGTTGATCTACATTTTCGTTTATATATATATATTTTTTTTACCTTTTATCCCCCCTCTCACTTTTTTCTCCTCTACCTTTTTTTACCTCTACAATTAAACCTTCGCCTAGACGACAATGGTCCTTTTCTTTTTACGCCACCTGGCGACTCTCGGCCACCACCGGAATTACCGGAAGTGGTTGTGGACGATCTGCACACTGCGTGCGACGAGTCTGTCAACTGTCTCCTCACAACGGACAGAGGGCAGGATCCGGAAGGTATAATTTGCATCATTGTATAGGCTAGTTTAGACCTAAGACTAAGTATATTAAGTTCGATATGTGACTAGTCTATATACTAAGGTAACTTATGGTAAGTATGAGCTAAGGGTTGAAATATGATAAAATCATTCATCGTCTAATAAAACTTAAGGTTTGACAGTGTACTTCTAGCGAAATGTCTTACAGATATAGCAAGAAAAATGTGTATAAAATGACAGTGATTACATGAAAGTTAGCATGACCACCAATCACAGTGGGGATCGATTGTCAAAAAATGAAATGTCTTACCCCCGTACCACAGTTGCTGAAATAGTTCATCTTGAGACCGAGCTCAGGTCCTGGGATTTGTATGCAATTTGGTCTACTTTAGCGGCAGCTAGATCTCAAGCTGAACAATTTCAGCAACTGTGGT
>JAQGCC010001183.1:0-25827 GCA_034698905.1 Xestoiulus laeticollis | reverse complement strand
TATTGGGGACCGACCATAAACGATGTCATGTACTAAGGGGGAGTGAGGTTTGTCACACATTTGTGATGTGTGCGTGTGACGAGGGGGGGATGAAGAAGTTAAAAATGTGACGTCACATAAAAAATTACTATCGAAATATTTTTTGCAAATTTCAGTTTTTTTGCCTCCTTTTTAATTATGTTTTCTCCTGTGATATCAGATTGCAGTGCCACATTATACATACAGATTACAATGACAATAACCAGTTTTCAAGGGGGGGAAATCACAGCTTTGTAACGTAATATTTGAGGGGGGGGTCTGACTTTTTGTGACTAAGTGTGATGCAGGGGGTGTGGGTTCCAAAACCTGCCAAAATCGCGTGACGTCATTTATGGATAGCCTCGATCTTGGGTAAGTTTGTGATACGATAACTTCGATTATTCAAATTGAATTGAATTGATTATGAACACGGTGTAGATGCCGTGTATGGCCACGTAGTATGCCATTTTCACACTGATATTACATAACAAATTTACGATTTATTGCCTATCTTCAGCCACATAACTCCCTACTTAAAAGATCATTTTCTTCATGGGTCGATATCAGACAACGTGGATGTTTAATTGTGTCCTATTGGGTCAGCTTCGTAAACGATTAATCAATCTTGGACAGGGTATATGTGACATATCTAACATTTCCTCGCTTATTGATAAGTGTACAGTACATTTGAGACGAATATCATGAATTCCAAATATAACTGCGTAGTAGGACTACACGGATACTTTAAATGCCATCTCTGCAATAATTCTTGACCATAACCAATATAATAAATTGTTAAAAATGTATTATAAAACTTAATTACTGCTACAGTAGAACCTGTCTAAAATAATCCTGTGTAAAATAATAAAATATGCCAGTCCCGATTTGGGACCAATGTTTAAATAATAAACCTATATAAAGTGATATTTAATAATTTTTATCGGTCCCAAGGATTTTTTAAGGAAATCTGAACAATGGAACTGCAAAAATATCAAACATGGGAACCAAAATGGCAGGGGGATGCAGGGAAATTAAACTTTGCTTGTGATGCCCAATAACTGACTCATCTATACATATGTTTAATTAGGATTGAAAAAACCGGGAAATTCCCTATTTTGTAGCTATGTAAATAGTGTCGACCAAAGCTAGTGACTCATGAAGGATTCAAAAAAGGGGAAATTCCCTATTTTGAAGCTATGTAAATAGTGTCGACAAATAGCTAGCTACTCATCGAAGGATTCAAAAAAGGAAAATTCCCTATTTTGAAGCTACGTAAATAGTGTCGACCAATAACTAGTGACTCATGAAGGATTCAAAAAGGGAAAATTCACTATTTTGCAGCTGTATTCACTGTAACATGTTTACAGATGAACCTGTCTAAAATAATATTTCTCCCTGCATGGTCCCATGAAGAGTATTATTTTATACAGGTTCTACTGCATGCATTGCGTAGATGGGAACATGTCAAACTCTACAAGGGCTTTAAGACGTACACTATATGGATAATCAGTTTCTGGCATAAACAATCAAGTAGACAGTACCATGAACGAGTAAAATACATTTTCGAAATACTACATCAATTCCTAACATAAATGCGCAATCCGAATCATATCCAAACCCTTTAAGGACTGTCATATCCATTCTAATAAACAAGACCGCATCTAACATTTCCGCAAGTAGTGTTGCCATTTTTTTAACGATTATCAATACCATAATTTGAGATAAATAAATATCACCATCACGCACGTAACTGCGTAGACTGAACCCATACACCACCACAGAGCATTCGTGTCCTTATTTTATGCTTACCTCTATAGGATAGTCCCGGGTAGACCGGATGACCACCAGTGGCGTCCAAGAAGGGATGTTGGACTTTGATCCCGACGACGTCTTCATTGTCCACGGTCCATGGAGTTGCAGGAACGGCGTCGTTTCCGGCACACAGGACGAGAAAAGAGGGAAGGCTAGCGGAATCAACGACGACGAAAGCCAAAGAGAGAAACACCAAGGACCAAATCATGATGTCCACTTAGACTGAGGGCCCCATGTTGCCTTCCATTCCGACCGGACCTAGAAGTGCCATCGGAGGCGCCCTTATTGCCAGTTCGAAAGATAGGGTCACGGGGAGCCATTCGAGTCAACGCATGACAGCATAGGAGGAGAACAGGAAGAGAATTTAAAGGGTCACCAGCGCACGAGGAAAAGGAACTTGAACCTCGGAAAAGGACTTCTATGGAGACATGCTAGCATCCAAGAAGTTCCTCGCCAGCCGAATGCGGCGGATCTACTGATATGGGAGGAAGGGATGGAAATATGGAATGGAGGAATGGGGCACCAAGGGCCTCTGGCGCCGGAAAAAGGAAATTGCGATGATGCAATCGATGCGGAATGTTTGTGTGGAAGGCGAGACAATTGGCCTTGTTATATAGACATATCGTAAAATATATAAGAAGCGCATATATGCTCTTGAATAATAATATACTGCATGATTAAAGGCAATATGCCTGTGTACCGTGACTTTATATGATCATAATGATATCTATAGATGGAAACTAGAAAAATAGTGAATCAATTAATACTTATCTATTATGCAGTTGTATATGCTACGTAGGTCAAATTATATATGAAATAAGTTACTGAAATTTCAATAACCATAAATGTTTATGTATATGAAGGCTACTTAAAAATCGTACACAATGTAGTTTAGTTTTAAAATATATTTATCACATTTTTAATAAAAATTTAATTACTTTATGAATTTATGAAAATTTCAACTTTTATAAAAATGATAATGTAAAAAAAACTTATTTAACGCTACGTTTCTAATTTCATGAATTACATGTAGGGCAATTCCCTCTTCAGGATCTATTAAACTGCCCTTTCGGGGAGCTATATATATATACTGGTATATACATGTATGCCCAGTGGCATAGCGTGGGTTCTCAGCGCCCGGGGAGAAATCAAGTTTTTGCACCCCATGAATACGGTGTAGTACAATTTTTTTTCGGCGCCCCCTCTAGACTTGCGCCCAGAGCAACGTCCACTAGCTAATTAGTTAGTGAAGTTTAGCGGTTTAGGGGGCGATATGATATCAGTTTTTAGTGTGACAAAGCTTTATCCGTAAGTTGCCACCCACAATTTTTTACTTAGATTTTATATTAGATCCCCCTGCAATCAAAACGGTTCCTAAACCGCTAAGGACCGGTAGGGGGATCCGAGATAAAAAATAAAATACTTGCAGGTTATAGTTTGCAGCTAAAACTTCGATCGCACTAAAAAACTGATATCGTACCGCCCTCTAAACTGCTATATTTCACTAGCTAAATAGCTAGTAAATAGCGATTTAGGGACCGTTTTGTTGGCAGGGGATCCAGCATAAAAAATAAAATACTTGCAGGTTATAGCCAAAGGCTAAAACTTCAATCACATTAAAAAAATGATATCACATCACCCCCTAAACCAATATACTACTTCACTAGCTAAAGCGGTTTAGGGACCGTTTTGATGGCAGGGGATCCAACACAAATAATAAAATACTTGCAGGTTATAGCTTGCAGCTAAAGCTTCGATCGCACTAAAAAACTGATATCGTATCGCCCTCTAAACCGCTATATAAACATACTGACATGCAAATTAGAAGCAACTTTTTCATATACACATGTACAATAATACTCAAAATCAATAGGGAAGTAAACATACTGACATGCAAATTAGAAGCAACTTTTTCATAATACTCAAAATCAATACTTCATATGTATAACAGATTTTCATTTTATTATGTACGAATTGAAAACTATCTTACAAAATAAAAATACAAGCATTTTATACTTCACAATACGAGTCGATCTATTCCGTCTACATCTTTATCATCTTGCATCTCAGATTCCCTGCTTTGACTTTGAAAATGCTAGAGAAGCAGAATAAAAATAAGAATTCACTGTTATATAAAACAAAATAGTTTAAAATGCTTTGCATATTTAATGATGAAAGCACATACTTGATGTTTTTTGAAGGCAAGATATAATGAGAAGAGAATGTGCAGCGACTGAATTTTTGACTTGTATACTGGAATATCCAACAGTGCTGCAACATGTTGTCAGAATACAATTTAAAAAAAAAAAACAACAACAAGGGAACATGAATGTTTTTAGCAATATTACGTACTGCATATAACATCGACATATTCAGGCAGACTGCAATCTAAATCCGCTGTTGGTAATTTAACCTTCAATAAAAATGTTTTTATATTGTAGTATTGTTTTATACGAATGGATATTTGGGAAACCTAAAATTTGAATCATTTTGGCGTTTATATGAATTTTTTCATAATAGTAGGCAAACTTTTAAAATTATGCTAGTGTTCCAGGTGCTGGTAATTTACCTCTTTCAATAGTTCTTCAACTTCGGGATCCCACTCCTGCATTAAACTATCAATACTTGGCATATTTCTGTAAAAAAAAATCCCAAATTTATATAATGAATTTTCAATGGTAATTCGATATTTGACATAACAGCGGTTCTCAAACTGGGTGCCTCGAGCGTATGCCAGGTGCGACGCACCAATAAGAAGATTTAGCAATTAATTAGCTGTAGAATCCGTTTTATAACATAGCAACACCAGGAAATAAGGAAAAAATGTGCAGTTTTTTCTTCACTTCCTATTGGTATTCAAACCGCTTTAAGGGTAGCTGTGCCGCAAAATTTGTTTAGCCCGTCAAGGGTGCCACAGCGAAAAAATTTTGAGACCCACTGTGATATAAATAAACACCATCATGTAGGCTACCGAGAAAAGTGAACTGCAGGCGGTGGTTTGGATCGATGCAGATCACTGATGCTTTTAATCCAGCTGTCAATTTCCTTCACGTTTTTCTCGCCATCTTCAAGAGTTTTGACAGCCTTTAATTGAATTTTTTTTAAATTTTATTTTAAGAACTTATGTTAAAATTCTATTTCTTGAACTCAAATCTAAGTATTTCCTCGTACTATTTGTTTAGTTGTAGTTTCCTTGGATATAGCTCTCAATTGGAGGTCTAAAACGGTAGGATCGGACTGTTTGGCGCTAGGTTCGTCGATGACCGTTAACCCAACAGTTTCTGAATCGGAGTCTGGACGAAGCACCTGTTAAAGTAGGTTTAAAATTGTTACAGTTATCTATCAAGATAACTGTGATGATAATTCAATGAAAATTTAAATCTTACTCACTTTAATGAATGCATCTATATCACCAACCGCAGGTATAAAATCTGGAATAAAGGGTTTCAACTTGTGTTCCAATTCAATCGACTGAGGCGTGTATCTAAGATAATATTTGTTGGATCTTCTTATCAATTATCGATTCATTACAAATTTAAGAAATCTCAAAGGCTAGGATTTATTTTTATTTATTATGATTATAAGTAAAAAAAATGTAAAACTTTTTCTATTTACCTTGTAATGAACTGAAAGAGATCCTTGATTTCTTCGGAAACACTGAGATGCTCATAATCTGAGGCATTGTAAATTCTAAGAAATAAATGCCAATTTAATTAAGAAGTACTGCCAAGTCAACAATTGATGATTCTGGTTGAAGAACTAATATGGAATGTTAGTTGGTTTATATTAAAAAAACGTAATCGTGATGAATAGTTTTTGCATAACCTCTTTAAATATAATTGTTACCAGAATAACACATTACTGTATCTTAAAAAACGTTTAAACAATCTCTAAAATGTGAATATCAGATATAGAATATTTAGTCATGATTACCCTTCCAGGGCAGGACCATGTTCATCATCATCATCCTCTTCTTCGTCTTCTTCACTTTCATCAGATTGGATTTCATTCAATTTCTTACCCTTCGGTTCTAACCGTGATAGCGATTGTGCACTGGACTTTTTCACAGGCTTTACAAAGAAAACAATGGATTTTATTGCTGAGATCCCCCTACCACATAGTATTTGCTTGCTGTCGATTGCATAAGGTATATACTGAGTTGAATTGAACATCAGCCGTGTTGGCCCGATGTTCAATTCTTTTAATGATTTTTGGCCCCAGGCTCATAAAGTTTGGACACTCCTGTCCTAAAGTGTAATACCTTATCTTCTAATCCATGCTCAACTTCATCTTCCAAGTCTGCATTCAATGGTTTAGCTGCACCCAAGTGCCTATGAAACAAAGTAAAAGTGACAGCTGAAATGACAGTAGTGCTCTCGTGAAATTATACCACTATTAGAGAAAAAAAAGAATGCACATATGATGACTGCCAACTTATAAAAATTGTAAGATATTTTAATTTAATATTCACACATACACCCATCCAAGGTGATCATGTAGAATGACACCATGATGACATACAGTAGGCCTACTGTAAATGCATGATAGCCAAGTGGCTTGCTTACCTTAACAACGATCCTCCTGAGTTGGTGCTTGCCGCTGAGCGTGGCCTGTTCATTTTACGACAACGTTATTAATTCAATTTATATTTTTGAATCATGTATGTAGTAATTACGATGAAGTTTAAATTAAATTCGAAATATGTGTTTGCAATTGTCGCCTAGCAACAAATCAACAAACATTAGCTCAAAATGGCGCAGCTGTTCTATCGATTGTAGCGCCACCTGTTCACTAATCATCTGAAAATCTACGGAGTCTGGGATAGGACAATGGGAAAATATTTTTTAAACACATGCACATGAATATTTTAAAGTGCATGTATTTTTATTTAAATTGTTAAAATCCAATAACTTTTGTAATACTTTGTCATACTTTTTGCAATTCACAATACACAGAAAAAGTGTTCTAAGTTTTCATTTGCTTGTAAATTTTGATAAGAAATTTCAAACGAGTTGGAGTTCATGATATTTTGACCCCAAATAAGTTGTCACCACAAGTCGGACCAAACTTGTGCCCAGATCTTCACCTCTCGCAACCTGAAATGTGCAACGCACTACCGTCCCCTGATTGGTTGGATTCGATCAGGTGGCCTCTGTGATCCAATCAGGGGACGGGAGTGCGTTGCACATTTCAGGTTGCGAGAGGTGATCGAAGATCTGGGCACTAGCCTAACCTGAATTAACAAATCCTATTAGATATATCTTGATTAGGTATATATAAAAGAGAGGCCATCCGTCATGCTAAAGATTAAAAGTAGTGAAGGGCGCTTTAATAAGATTATTAAAGCGCCCTTGACTACTTCGATTGTTTTTTATTGTTACTTGGCCCATTGGTTTGTCACCCCCTATAATAGCTAGGTTTCTATATAATGTTGAGAACAGAATCATAGAAAAATTTAATTATGTTCTATTGGCTTATTAAAATGTTTTAATTTATTGTTCATGATCCAAGCAATACAATAAAAAGTCTAGCTTGTACTGTAATAGGAAAAATTGAAGTGAAAAAAAAAGTTAAATAATCATGATAAATTTGGCGAAATTATTAATTATATATAGATTTAATATGATACCATTAACAAAAATTAATATAAAATTACTTGAAATCTTTTAAATCTAGGTTGTATTAAAAATATTACTTTAAACATTAATACATACACGTATACACATATATGGAAATTTCCTTTATTATGACTGAAGAAAAAAATCTGCTCTAGAATCAAACGCCTCCAAAGTGAACTGCATGTTTATTATACAATAAATTTGTCGATTAAACAATTATTTTTGTTTTCAAAAGAATTAAGACATCCGTGGATAGCAAAGTGCAATTCGATAATAGCCTAAAATAATCATATCATTTACAAAACATAATAGAGTGAATATGAAATTGAAAAAAACTTTAAAAAATGATGAACCAAACTCGGTCTTCGCCTTTGACATTCTGTATATTAAATCTGTCACCAAAAGTGCACATGACGCATGGAAAATTATGAGTCTGTTTATTATACGAGATTCTCATATTTTTTTCCCTTGACTTTAAAAAGAGCAATTTGGTAGAAATGAATATACGAGTGTGTCACACACTGTTATTCTTTGTAGTTGGGGTTAAATGAGCTCTGTTTTTTGTTACTGTCTTCTGCTCACTATAGTCTCATTGGATCAACGATTTTAGCCCGTCCCAGACCGAAAAATTGTAGCATTTGGCTTCCTGGATTCTAGGGTCTACATAGAACGAGACTGGCATACCGCATACATCAGTTTTTCGAGTAAACTGCATAACGTGCTGTTCACCCCAAGTTCTAATTCAAATAGCATTATAGCATGAATTAAACATTAACCGTTTAAACCATGTTTTAAAGCACAATGTTTAACTACAGTGACATCGACTAACTTATGGCAGTTCACATACATTAATGTGAGTATAATTCATGCATATTTTATGAAGATTTTTGAGAATAGTTTGCATTTTCTAAAAGAGCTTAATGGGAAATCGAAATTTAATAATAGAAGAGTTTAATAAATGCATGTACCAATGTAATTTTTTTAGTATTGCATTATCATAAATTATTCATTAATTGTAAATACACATTTTTTCCTATGCGCCATACAAATTTTGCTTAAAATAGGAAGATGGTTAATCTCACTAAACCATATCGATTTTTTATCTTCTATTCTTTTGTTAATGTTTATTATACAATGTAAAAATGTAATTTAACATAAGGTAACTAAAGCTACTTTATTTTCAATTACATTTAAGAATTTTAATGATTATTGGAATTGCCTTTATAGAATGGATCATTAATTAAATAAGTTTAGTTTATTCTTCAAAAAATAAATAAATTTACAATATTATATTTATTTTTTGGAAATGCATCATAATGTTGCTTCATTTTAACTTCCATTATAATTTATTTATATGTGCTTACTTATATTTTGCGCTACACATAATTACTGTATATAAAGATATTTAATGAAAATCGTGTTCAATTCTTCAATTTTCGAAAAATCTCAAATTTTTTATTGATTTGCCTGTAATGCTTTATTATGTTGTCTATAAGACTGTTATAAGACCATGTGTGTCTAAATCATGTTTTTGCAATATTGTTCAATATTTCATTATCGCCAATCTTTAGCCAAAATATTGTACATAAAAGCGGCTCCATTTATAATTGCTTCAGCGACACTTTGGCTGTTTTAGGCATATAAGAATGGCTTAAATGAGCCAAACCAGATGTCCTTCCAAATATAGATATCCTGAGCGAACAAGCTATATCCTAATCTACAAAGAATTTATTATAGCCGTCGTGCATTTATATTTAAACAGGATGCTAATAAATAGGGCTACTAGCACTTGACCCGTCCATTAACTAAATGCAGTGCATCCTCAGATCACATTCTGCCCAGATTGAATGAAGTCTACGAGATTTTACTAGTTGCTAGGCCTAAGCGTCAAAGACAGCTTTATTAATAAACCACTTATGTCCCATTACCCTTCTCTATATCGCCTAGTTCTATCAACAATTTGTTAGCAGTGTTCCGAATAATTTCGGTGAGAAATGATTTTGTATTAGTCACAGATTACTCTAAAAGATTTTCTCAAGTGGTGTACTATTTACAACAATTAAGTGTATTAAAACTCAAGGTCGAAGGCTTTTTAGAAACCCATTACTTTCTTTGGTTTACTTTCAAAATATATACATAATAGCTAGGTTTCTTCACGCGAGTGCTGTTAAGCACAAGCCGGCAACGCTTTTCCCGCGTAATTAGATTCACGCATGAACAGCACATGCGCACTTCTAATTACGCGGGAAAAGCGTTGCTGGCTCTACTTCCTAAAAGGAATAGAGGTCGTATAATTGATGTACATGTATAATAAAAAACTACTTTTAAGTTTTGAACACCACTATGAGCAAAAACGAAAGTGTCATTCTAATAATGTTCACTTCCCCTTTAGAAAGATTCTCTAGATGTAGTTACATGTTGGAGCATTGGGAATTCATTCCAATGCTTGATTCCCATTGCTCCAACATGCAACTACCCTAACATTTATCACTTTCTTTAATTTACTATGTATGAAATGTTATATTTTTGTTTAATGCCATTTTTAAACATTTTAATTAAAGTTTTCAAACTTTAAGGGCCGGGTGCACCAACTGAGGTGAAAATCTAAGGTTTACTAACCCCGGGTTAAAATATAACTCCTGGTTATAACCTCCAGGTTATATGTATGTATTGCACCAATTAACCCTTGTTAAAATAACCCAGGGTTATGGACCCCATGTTTAGTCATGCAGAAAAAAATGGCCTCTATCTAATTCTAGAATTAACCTCAGCTAGGTTAACCCTGCCTTCTGGCTGGTTTAACCTCTCTCTCTCTCCATTTTTTCACTAACCCATGCTTGAGCGATGCAAAGGTATAGGTTAACCTAGTGTTGCACAGCAGGTTAATCCAATGTTATTCTTAACCTCTGTTGCTGCAACCGGCCCTTAAGATTCATTCGAAACATCATTTTAGATTACCTTAATCAGAGAACATTTTTAAATTTAAAAGTTAAGTTTTCAGTTCAACATACATGTATAGTGAGAACTCTAACATTGCCATTAAGCAATTACTTACAATCTTATAGACATCAAAAGCTGTTTCTGTTTCACTAAAATTAAAACTGTATATTTAAAAAGTTTGCTTTGGTTCAGTTAATGTTTAATAGCAAGACGTGGACTAGTAACTTGAGTCTTCAGACATTTTTATAAAATGTAGCACTACCTAAACACTTTTTAGCACGAAAACATCGAGTTCTTGCTCAGGACTTCGTATTTTCTATTGGATTTTATATGGTCAATTTAGAATTTAATAGGGTACGGGTTTGTCCTGCAACCTTGTGTTTAATTAAACTAAAACCACGATTTTATCACAGATGAACAATGATTAATTCATCATGAATTTTGAGGCCAAAGAAACCGTTAACCAGAGCTTGCAGCCAGCAGTAAATCATTCTCCAAGTGACATTCTCTACAGTGACATTGACCCATTGGATGGTTCCTCACTGAGCATTCATTTCGATGATTTTGGAGACGATTTCATAGAAAACACTTCCAACAAATTATTCATCGGAAATTACATCGTTCGCAAGCGGGAAGTATGTCTGGTATGCACAGGCATATTGCTGTTTGTAGCCTGCGTTGGCCTATCTACTTCAGTGGGTCTCCTGCTGCGCCAACCAGACATGGAATCTATTGGCCTGTTATCAGAACCTTGCGAAGAACAACCATGTTTTCAACTTAGTTCCACCATGATACCGTCAATGAACAAAAACATCGATCCATGCAACAATTTTGGTGAATTTTCTTGCGGTGGTTTTGCCACTGTAAACCCTCTTATTGCTGGAGAACCTTACAGTAGCATGCTGGACGTCACATTGCACAAGATGGACGAACAATTGAGAACCCTCTTGGAGAACTCGGATTTGGAGCAGAAAATGTACTCCAAAGAGTTATCTTACCTTTTCAAGACCCAACAGCTGTACCACAGTTGTGCCCACGACGTCTATGGGGTCCGCTATGGTGGCAAACCTCTTCTGGACATCATCGAATACATTGGAGGATGGAGTGCCTTGAACAACTGGAATGAACAGTTGTGGGATTTATCAAGGACCATCCAAACCATCTCTGGAAAGTATCTGGTGGAAGTGTTCTTCAGTGTTGTCGTCGTACCTGACAAGATAAACGGTGGCCATAACAGATTGCAAGTAGGTGCTCTGGGGGTGGTGAAGTTGTTTTTAATTTTCATCATCTACAGGGTTCTCACAACCTGGAATGTCAGGAAATTTAAAATGGTTATGAAAAAACCTGGAAAAGTCAGGGAATTTTTCAAATTTGACCTGGAATTTTTCTGACCAAGAGAATGTTGGGAAAATTATGATGTAAACTTGCTAAGCCATGATTGAAGAACATTAAACAAGAAATTATTTTAAAAATACAGTAAAACATGTTAAAGTTTACACCCAAAAAATGGGTAAGTCGGTCAATGTATACAGGTGGTCACTGTATACAAAGAATATTTATGAAGGATAGCATACTTGTATGCACTAGTTTGTACATGTACCTGGAAAGTCAGGGAATTTTATTCTCAAAAAAATGTGGGAACCCTGATCTAAGTTTCATTCATACATTACAAAAATGATGAAGCGATTAAACTGATGAACTTCCTGTCTAAATAATTAAGTTTATGAATGGACAGAGTTCGCTCACCCAAACCTTGTGATGAAAATATAAACATGCTGGTGTATAAACCTTAGTAGTAGAGTTCAAAATTGATTGCCCTTAGTGCAATTCATCTAGAATTACTTAATCAAGTTCATCAGCTGATCTGTGATCCATCATCATCATCCTCACTTGAATTTTTTTATATTTCAGTTGTCTACCCCTCATTTTAACGAAGCACAAACTTTGGTGGATAACCCTTGGGAGGTATGGTTTCACTTTTCAAAACACTTCTAAATATTCTGTAATTTCAACTTTTGATTGATTTCAGTCTCATGCCTTGAATGAGTATAAGAAATTCATTAATGCTACTGCTGCCTTGCTGATTGACAATGAACAACAACGTAAACAAGTACTCATAACAAATAAACAACAAACCATCAAGAATTTCATATCGGATGTTATTTATATGGAGAATAGGGTTTATAAAGTAGGTAGCAATTTGTGTTTTTGTATCCCACGAGAACGAAAGTTTAGACTTGAAAATTTAAAATGAAAATATGACATAGATGCTTGATGGAGGCACAGACATCCAAGTGCAAGAAGTCTCCATCAAAGAATTGCAAGAAACGTTTTTATGGGTAAAAACTATTTCATTTTTAAAAAAAGCAGGGTGAAACTATTTTCCCTTTATTGATGAGAATACGAATTATTGATATTGTGCTCATTTCAGATTGATTGGATGAAATATTTCGAGGAAATTCTTCCACAGGTTCAAATAACAAACCAAACTCGCGTTTACACAAATTGTATGGATTATTTAAGACGCGTTTCCATCATTCTACAGTCAATTTCCAAAAGGTAACTTTAGTAATTTTTTATCACATTTGGGTAAAGCCTGTATAAAATCATACTCTTGGGTCCAGGAAAAAGTATTATTTTAGACAGGTTATTATTTTAGACCGGTTCATCTGTAAACGTGCTACAGCTGCAAAAGTAAAACTTGTATAAAACAATATTCTTAGGACCAGGGAAAAGTATTATTTCAGACCGGTTCATCTGTAAACATGCTACAGCTGCAAAAGTAAAAGATGTATAAAATAATATTCTTGGGACCAGGGAAAAGTATTATTTTAGACAGGTTATTATTTCAGACCGGTTCATCTGTAAACATGCTACAGCTGCAAAATAGGGAATTTCCATGTTTTTCTAATCCTTATACATGTTTACATGTATAGATGAGTGAAAAATTATTGGGTATCACCTGTATCTCCCTGTCGTTTTTGTTTCCATGTTTGATATTTTTGTAGTTCCATTTTTGATATTCCCTTAAAAAATCATTGGGACCAATACAAATTATTAAATATCACTTTATTGAGGTTTATTATTTTATACATGGGATCCAGGTCGTAACCGGCAAAATTTTATTATTTTATGTGGATAGAAATCTTATTTATGTTTTTTTATGCAGGACTTTACATAACTTTTTGATCTGGAGATTGGTGCGTGAATTCGTACCTTATTTATCACACGACTACCAACAAATTTTGGCAGATTATCACAGTGCCCTTCCCAATCAAGGATATCATGCTGTCGGTGAAAGATGTGTCAATTTTCTTAAAATAAGTGTCATGAGAGAGGCGGTATTAAGTTTTCTTTTTCAAGATAAAATTACGACAGAGTATCGGGAAAAGGTAAAAACATAATTTCATAAATTTCCACACAGAACCATGTGCACTGTTTTAAAAACATACTTTTTTAAAGTTTGTTGAAGTACTGACAAATGTTCGGGATGCACTTTATCATCAAATTTGGCTCAACGAACCAAGTCTAAAATATACTTTTCAAGCTAAGGTAAAAGTTTGAAGATTTTACTACTTCAATTACTATGTTATAAAATGTTGAAGATCATTTCATGAATTTTAAGGGTAATAGTAGCAAATATAAATTTTTATATCTTTAATATTAGCTTCGGGCTTTGAATTTCGTCGTGGAAAGCGATATATTATCAAACACAACTTTCCTAAATGAATTTTATCAGAAGGTAGGTATCATGTAATTGGGATTTTATATTTGCACTTAAAATTTATAGTTTATAAATATATATTGATGTTTGTATCCAAATGGGTTATTTTAGCTGGAAGTGACTGATGTTTATTTCACGAATATCCTCAACATTCGACAGTTTGCCAAACTGAAACTAAGCGACATATTAACCAAATCCAAATCATTAACCATGATGCCGTATAATAACAATTTCAAATTAATGAATTATAATTCGGTATTCATTCCATGCCATTACATTTACCCACCCTATTTTGACGTCAATTATCCGAGGCAAGTTGTTTATTCGAGATTGGGTACCATCGTGGCACACATTTTATTGGATTTCATCACTGGAGATGGTGAGATTTAAATTTAATTGACTAAATTACCTACTTTTTTTTTTCTTAAATAGCGAATTTCTAGTAATTCTTGATTTAAAATATATAGCCACAGGTAGATTAAGAAAAAAAAGTATTTTTTTTTTCAGGAAACAGTAAATCGGAAAAGATAGAAGATACTTACATTTCGTTTTATGATGAAAATTCTTCTCGAATGTCAAATTACGTTAACGACTGCACTTGGAAACATCTGAATAATTTATCCATTAATGGATCTATTAACAGAGAACAATATAGTGTAAGAATACAGATTTACTTTGGATGTACTGTCCAATGGTAAATTTACCTTTACAAAAAATGTTAAGCTTGATTGTGCTTTCACTAATTGAATACTGTTTTACTACTCAAACTTTGTTAATTAAAGAGGGTTGCATACCAGAGACCAAGTCTTTTTTTTTTAAATTATTTTTTTATTAAATTTTGGAAACTAATAGGAACAAATGAAATGTGCGAGGACCTAGTATAAATATTCTATTATTTGTTTATTTTTTTTGTTTATGTATATGTATACTCCATTTCATGGAAATATGTCCATACAATTTACCAGGCCCTCAACAATTATAAACTTTACAGACATATTTTCATGAAATGGAATATACAAGTACCTAAACAAAAATTTAAACAAATAATAGAAGATTTATGCTAGGTCCTCGTACATTCCATTTGTTCCTAACAGTTTTCAAAATTAAATTAAAAAATGGCTTATTCTGGTATGCAACCCTCTTAATACAATTTCAAAGTGAACTGGGTTTGATGCTACTAACCACAAATTTTTAGTTACAAATTTAAACAGACTTTAGTGTCAATATTTCAAAACTAAATTTTGTTTATTATGATATGTTACTAACAGAATACAAAGCACTTTTCTGTTTGCTGATTAATATAATAAAAATTACTAAAGTTTAAAAACATTCATTTACAGTTCCCATTAAGAGTGGATTCGCACATTTTTCTACAAATTCTTTCAACCAAGACATCTTATGAGGTAAAACTTTAATTTATGCAAATATGCCTAATTTTAATCAATAAAGTAACTGATTTTTATGCTTAAACCCTTAAATATATTTTCAATTTAGGCATATATAAATTTTCAAAGGAAAAATGGGAAAGATAAGACCATCCCAGGTTTAGGGAAATTCACCTTAGAGCAAAGTTTCTTCTTGTCAATGGCACAGGTAAGTGAAAATGGAACGAATTAATTAGCATATGGTATGGAATATATTAAGTATTCATTTAATGATTTATTACGTTTACTTACTTGATTTTCTTACTTATATCCAAAGATGATGTGTGAAAACGTGGATCCCATTTTTCTTCATACTGCAGCAAGTTACGGTACAGCCCTTGGAAATAACTTGTAAGTAGACACTTATATTAACACTTCAGAGGAAATTCATTAACTAATTACTTGCTATTGTGATATTACAGGATAAATATAATCGTCGAAAAACTGCCACAATTTTCCTCCGCATACAAATGCATGGCACCTGCTCAGAAATCCTCAGAATGTAATTTCTAGAAATTGAAATTAGTTGAGAATGTATGTACAGTATTAATAAGACTAACTAAAAGTACTCCGCATATAAAATAATGCATCACGAACAGTAGAATATATCACAAAAAAGAAATTTATTTTAATACAAAAAACACAAAATATACAAAAATGTACAAAAGCTACACAAAGAATACAACCACGGATCAACATAAATAAACGTTGTTTAGATGAGATTTATATATCAGGATGTCGTCTATAGTTTGGGATATTTTCATTTTATATTTCAGCAACATTTCAATATTTTTTTGGAGTGAAACAGATATTTATTGATAGGGACAAATATTTATTGCTTAATTTAAATGAGTAAAGTTGCAAATCCAAACAATTTAGAGACAGACTTTCCGAACAAATTTACCTATTGAAAGCAAAATAGGTATAGGGCCTATACTTTAATCACCCCGAAATATGTAATATAAAATAAGTTTATAGTCATAGAAGAAAATGTGATGAAATACTCGATATATTCCGTGGCAGGAAAAGTTGGCTGAATTTAAAGCAAAAATGTCACGTTCAAATATTTTCACTGATATGTAATGCTAGATAAACTAAAACAGGGTGTCTGGTAGGGTTTTATTAGCTGGACAAGTCACAGATTTTAATGTGTGAGAGACTAGATAACGTTTCATCAAACACAGAATTAATAAGATTAGTTTAAAACTTGTCAAAAGTTTTGAGAAAAAGCAATGGAAGAGAAAAGGACATAAATATGGGTAAAATTGAGAAAAAAAATCATAAAGCAAATGCTAGAAGACAAAGTAGTAATTACCAATCTTACATTACCTTTCAATTTATCAAATATTCCAATAAAATGATTTTTCGTCTTGCTTTGTAATAAATAAATTAACATTGACTAACGTTTCCTGTACATTTACTGTTTCCTGAAAATCCTAGTGAAAGAATCAGGGAACTTTACAGAAGGGATTTTCCAGACACCTCCTCATCAATAATAACATTTCAAAAGAGAGCAATAATGGTTATGCAGGATGTAGAAAAAATCTAGTTAGGAAATAATAGTTTTGTTTCGCATTAAGGAATAACCGTCAATATTATGGCATTTGCCATTGTCAATTCATTCATTTGTAACATATGGCACTATTTATGACTTTCTCTAACTGTATCGTCTATATATCGTGTATGTCTAATGCATTTGTTGTATCGCATTTATCGATTGGTTCCTCGTAGCAATTTGGCAGAAGAATACATATGCATTTTACCAAAATTATTTACCAATTCGTTGTATAAATCGCGTGATGCAATTCTTCTTATACAGGAACCTAAGTTTGGATAATAACAAAGTTGAGGAAAAGCTATTCTTTTGCAATAAAACAGAGGAATATAATGTAAGTTATTACATGTACTATAAATTAATTTCAGTAAAACCTGCTACAGGTGACCACCTTAAAAAAGTCGGTCACTGTACACAGGTGGCCACTATACAGACAATTTTTATGAAGGAAGCTCTACATGTATGAACTAAAACCAATTTATGAAAAGTAGTCACTATACAGAGGTGATCACTTTACCAGATTTCGCTGCAATTGTTTTAGATAGCACTTTCAAACATAAAACAATTCTTTAAAAATTGCAATTTGTTATTTAACATTTTGTTATTTAATATCAGCATATACAGTAAAACCTGGTAAAATGACCACATCTATATAGTGACCACTTTTCATAAATTGGTTTTAGTGCATACATGTATGTTTTCCTTCATAAATTTTGTCTGTATAGTGACCACCTGTCTATAGTGACCAACTTTGCAATTTTCGGGTTTGGTTGATCACCTTTGACAAATTATACTGTAGTTTTATTTTAAAATTTCAACAGATTGTCAATAGTTAAAGAATATGCACTTAATAACTGCATTTCACCTTGGTAAACTAACTTTTTTAGGGAGCATTTAGGTTGGTCTTCCTTAAAAAGGGAAGCTATATTTTATATTGGCTATTCTCTAATCGATCCATAAACATACAAGATTATCAATTAAGTGTCACTTACCGATCCAGGCACTTCAGTTCTGTTTCGGTCGTTTTTATTACTTTGCTTGATGGTGTTTTCATTTTGCTCTATTGCTGGTGGACTGATGATCGATGTACTGTTTTTCTCTTTCTTTGGTGAGCCGTCATTTTCAGCACCAGGTACATCCTCCTTTCTCCTTAAAACGAAAAAAAAAAGCATGACTTTTCATATCGCTATAGTCGTCAACAAAAATAAATGGATAAAATGAAATTCTATTCCCAGCATGTGGTAAAAGCATTCAAAATCCTGCGATAATGTAATTCAAGAAACCGGAAAGAACCTAAAAATGAATCCATCAAGTGATGCACAGAGACTAAAAGGTGACATAAGTTTTAAAATGAAATTCATATTTAGCGAAATTTCGGTTTGCACCAAAACTACATTACAGAATAAACGAAATTCATTCATTTAACTTACCTCGCATAACTTCTGTACTTAGAGTCTAGTAGAAGATAAATAATACATATAAGCAAATATATATCGTAAATTTAATTATCAAAATTAATGCTCTATATCAGACTTACCTTCTTTTTTACGAATGCAAAAACTGGCCAAAAAGATGAGTTGCAAAATTATAACGATGGTACCAAAAATAATGGTACAGATGATGGAGGGGTTAAGAAATGTGCAATTGCCTAAAAATGCAAAAACATGAATTAGATATTTAAGTCGATATTTAGGTTAACTAGAAACTGTTCAAATTCTTACAGCTGTCTTCGTAGTAACAGAATATCACGGAAATGACATAAGCAGCAATGGTAAGGAGATCCAAAATCAATATGAACACAGAGACGAATGGTGCAGATATGTGTAGCGTGTAACCTATATGAAAATATACAAACATAATAACAGATAATAAGGCATTTTTTTCTTAAAATTATAATGCATTGCAAATGTGATTAACTTAATAAACTTGTACTTCAAGATGTCAATGTCATCACTACAAACATAGCACATTTGTTTTGCTTTGAATATATATGCTGTCCATAAAGTTAATTTTTTTATCTTACCTTTACCACCTTTATCATCATGTTCTCCCCTGACATGAACCAAAGCCATTTTTCGTCCTCTAGTATAATAAAGCTCGTAAATAGTATTACGAAAAAATGACTGGCCAGGAGCTAAAATAAAAGATAAAAGAAAATTCAATTTTTGTAACATAACAAAAGTTGAAAAATTCACTAGTTAGACTACCCTTATTGAACGTTAATTAATATGATTTATTTGAAGAAAAAAAAAATTTTTTGCTTTAAAATTATTATGAAATAAACTGATAAATCCACGTGTGAAAATAAACATTGATATAGTAATGGAATTATTTCTTCTAACGATAACCCAAATAAATTGGATTGTCGACATAAATTTAAGGTTGGTTTCTTTTTTTGTACACACCTCAAGATATAAAATTACCTTGAAATGAAGACGTGTGTATCTGCAGGGAATATTAGATAAACAACTTATGTAATTCAGGAAACGAAACTGCGGATAACTAAATTTCAAAACTATTCCCGTATACTATGACGTCTTTTATTACCTATCTATTAGCATCGAATTTATTTGTATTTATTTGTACAGTTTAAATATCCGTCTAGTAACGCAAAGTTCATCAAAATTGGAGTATGTAACCTAATATTAGAGGGATTGAGCGTTCTTCCTTTAATCTTTGCGAGAACGATAAACACACTATTACGCATGCGCATCAATAAGTTATGCTCCTCAAAGACGTTGTGGTATCACGTTAAACTAATAAAATTGTCGTCTCCTCTCATTCAACCACAAACCCATTAACGTCGTCCCCAAGCATGCGCATTAGCAAAAAAACAGTGCTGCCAATGTCTTCAAGATTAAAGGAAACCATGCTTAATCCCACTATTATATCTTCTACGCGTTGAAAAAATATGAAAACAATAATCCCGGTCACATTTTCTATCTTGTCTAAAGTGAAATAAAAATAGGACGAATTCCTATTAAGTTACAAGTGCGCATGCGCGCAATGTAGTTGAAATGCGTGACCTCCCTTAATTTAAAGAGGCCAAAAAAACAGATTTTTGAAAACCAGATTTAAACAAGGTATCCTGAATGCCATCAGGTGGTATTTCCCTATCCAAACTTTATGCAACACTATAATTATAATTGAAATTTGAATTAAATCTAACATTAAATTTGTCCTAGCTATTTTTTTTTAAAAAAATGTTATTATCTTGATGAAATTCGATCTAATAAAATTCTTACCATTTTTTTGATGACATTTGAAATATACGAGCAGCACAAATTCAAATGCCAGTGATATAACTGCAAATGTGCCTAATGCAATGACAAGGTAAAGTGCGACTTCATCTCGCACACATTCTCCCACTGAAAATAAACAATAAAAATTATGTTGTAGTAAGAATACATCATATCTTAATAAAATCGAGAGTATTTTATTATTTATAAGTTGCGTGGAATGCATCATAGGTGGCATTATGTGATTTGCAAAATAATAACATTAGAAATTAAAAGACCTACAGGTGCTTGATATACACTGTACATGTACTTTATTGCATGTTACTAAAGATAGCTGGTAGATTGTGTTTATTTAAACACTACTTATTGATTAAATGTCTATCTTATTCTGGTATCATCTAATATCGCAAAGAAGGAATAAAACTTGAGACTTTCTCCAATTGCTTACACGAGTGTTAGAAAATTACAAATTCAAGCCACTTTTACTGCCAGTTCAAAACATTATATTGCATTTAGGGAGGAGGGGGGGGGGATTTCGATGTTAAAAGCAGGCTACATATAAACGGTTTTCATGAGAGTCTCAGGCCATTGCCACTTATTGATCTGGATAATGGTAGTGAATTTCATAAATAAAGGCAAAAAATAGCTGATTCTTTAGGTAAACACAATGTCTAAGGTCATTATTTTTATATCAGTATATATGGAAAAGGAAAAATGTAAACTTTAGGTTTAGCTATGCAATGAGGCTACTGAAACCGAAATGCCCAAAACCTCCATTTTTGGGCATGAACATTAGTGTGTGAACTAAATGTAATGGACCTGAACTGGTCAGCAGGGATTGAAATTAATTTTTGTGAGGCTCCACTTTTAAGAAGAGTATTCGGAGATATACTGTTTATTAAAAAAAATATTAGATATGAATTTTTTCCATACGAGTCGAAATACACAGAATTAAAACTGCCTTTTTTGGCACAAAATAATATCATGGAGAGCAATTTTAAACACCATTAACCTGAGTTTTTCAGTAAACTATAAAGACGTTGGAGTTTATCAATAAAGTATAAATATGCTGAAGTTTTTCAGTAAACTATAAATATTTTTGGAGTTTTTCAGTAAACTATAAATATTTTTGGAGTTTTTAAGTAAACTATAAATATGTTGCTTCATAAAGCACCTGTAATTTCATTAATCTCTAGTATGTGCCCAACAAGGGAGGTCTAACATCGAATTTATGAATTCAGTGTACTGTAGTACAATTATGGTTCCCAAGAACGGTAACAAGAGGGAATGGAAAGTAGAAAAACCATAAAGAAATAAAAATCAATGTTTAATGTTGATTTTATGTGTGAGTGTGTGCGTATGCAATACGGTATGAGACACAGTTCAAAGGGAGGGAATTTTACAGATTGCATTACACTTCTCACACAGAAATACATTTAATAAAGAGCTTTTTTTCACACTTATTTTGCTTCCTTTATTTATCGATTGCAGGATCTGAAATATTATCCAAATAATCCATCGATGTAAAATTAAACTTTGCCTCCAGAATATGATCACTGGTCACAAAAATACATTGGGCATGCTGGTATACCGCTTGCTCCAGAGTATATGTTGCAAGATTCATAAAAGATTGTAAACTGGCAACAATTACAATCAGTTTTATGGTCATCAAATTACAATTAATGTAGTTTGACACCAATTTACAACAAATTACACTAACATTGCTATTAAAATATTGTGTTTCGGATATCAGTTTGCAATTAACTTTGCAAACAGTTTGTTATTAGATGACTGTTTGCATGCAAATTGGTTGCAAATAGGTATCTATATATGGATATCTGCAACCACAAACCATCATGTTTAATATAAATTTGCAACCAATGTTTTAGTTTACCATCAGTTTTCATCAGTTTGTAATCATAATTTTTCATTATGGGTTACTGAGCCTTAAAAGGGGAATTTCCCATTTGCATGAATGCAAAGTGGCTGAGTATCATGCAATCTCTTCATTTCATTAAATTGATAACTTATAACTGGCTATGTGAAAACAAACGTCATATTTGCATTGAATATCACTCAGTTTTACAAAATAAATCCAGGTTGTCCAGGTGGGAACCCTATTATATATGAGGTAGAAGTGCATAATGGACAGTATATATACAGTACATACATTACATAGCCTACATTGTATATAAAGCTTGAAATGGTTTTCGAAGCTTTTAGCTTTACTGCTAACTGCTTTAGTTTCTTCTTAAAAGCTTTCTTGAGGTCTAATGCACAATTAGTATTCACTGTTACATTTATAACGTTTAATGAACTCTATAATCAAGAACCACAAAGGGCTTTGCTTCATCATTGATTCGAGTCTTTTGAAATAGTGCTCATATCAGTCTAGCGTGCTATACAGTTAATAATCATGTCGGAAGGAAGCAAAACATTTTTAATTTGCACTTAAAATCATCAGCATCATTATCTTTGTAAAAGTAAAACACGGTAATATTTTCTCCCAAAACTAAACTTGAGATGTAAGAAAAAAGATATTTTCGGAAATTACTTTTCCTCAAGATAAGCGCGTTTATTGTAATTGCACAATGAATTGTTAGACCTTCACAATTAATTTACCATAACGCATTTTCATCTGCCCAATCAACAATTACACCGCAATATAAATGGTGAACAATAAGTTTCTAAAATCGACATTAATTAGGTAACAATACCAGAATTATTTCCAGATTATAAGGGTATGGATCCATTGAAACCACAACAAAATGCTCGAGACACGTTGATTAAAAGCTAGTTTTAAATAGCACAACAATCCATTTAAAAAGTGTCACCTTTTTGGCTACAAACTCGTATATTATCGACTAAAAGTGTATTTTTTTTCCCCATTAGACGTATACATAGATCGATACGAAAGATGTTTCTTTGTCTTGGTAGATATTTGGCATAGCTACAAAACACGCATGTTCATCCACATATTTGTGTGCATTTAGTAAAAGTCATGCTTTTACGCGTGTATAAACAATTTATAAGCTGCTATTAAATTTACCTAAAAACTAATCAGCATTTTAAATAATCAATAAATGCAATCTATTGTTAATGTATTTTCCCCCATCTTTTTCACAATATATACAAGATTCTATAAAATACAATTTCACATTAATAGCAAAGTTTATTACCATCTCTTTAAGGGGATCTTAAAGTGAAATTAAATTGTTTTAACATCTACATGTACATATAAGTATTTCACTTCGCCATATGGTTTAATTAGCATTCCACATAAATGCCTAAATACCAAACAGCACCATCTTGCGGTTAATGATAACGGGCCTGTCAAACGAGACTCAATTAATTGATCACAAGGGTATTTTATTTCAATAATACTTCATGAATACAGTATGAAGGGAGGACATATCATATCATTTGCATTTTCAATGCAATTAATTTTGTGCATATTATATACATGTACCTATACTGCACAAACTTCTCGAATTTCTTCATTTGCAATTTTGTTGCACAGTGGGAGATGTTACATTCAATGGTTACAGGGTCGATCGTTAGCTTTATTAAAAGCCATTTTTCAATGGATGGGCATAAAATTATGGGATCAATATAACGACTGAACATTTATTGGAGTTCGGTTTCTCAATAACTCCCCATATCCAACCCTCCATTTTCTAATTTGCATATTCACAATTCGAGCAAGATATATGACTACTTTTAACATTATACTATTGCACGAATGTGTATACAGGGACTGCCAATTGAAGTCACTATTCAAACAATGGACATTTTTTCCAATCAGGAAATGTTTTTATTATCAATATGTAGTATGCCGATTAGCATTTCAATTGAGTTACGGAAGACTGCTGATAATGGCAACACATTTTGCAGATAAATTACTGATTAGGCCTACATAAATTGAAAAATCACAAATTTATTTTTTGAATAACTATTTGGTCGCTATTTCAATTTTAGTAATATACATTATGGGAACTTCCATATATGAATAATAAAAATTGAGCATAATGCATTTATGTAGAATATCATATATTGACATTGTGTTGGCTATATGGCCCATAATAGTGCATATATGGTCTTAAATTAAATCGAATTTTGTATAAAAGCTCATTAACACACAAAAAGTTCAATTATACTAATACATGTATTGGTGCTGATCAAATTGATACTTCAAAATGGGGAATAGTCAGATAAAGTTAGTGAAACACTAATTTTGATAAAGTAACATCTATAGGACACATGTGCATAATCAGATGGTAAATTGTAATGCAGTATGTGCATAACACATACTAGACAATAGCATCAATTTGTCATTATATACATGTAGCAAGTCCATGTTAAACTCTATGTGCTTCTCATATATAGCAAATGTGGTCATTGTTTTCGTTTCTAATGGATCCAGACAGTTTCAGTACTGCACATCAGACAGTCTGCTTTGTGCATTTACAATGTTTTTAAAAGTAGTAAAGTGATAAACATGTACCACGAGGATAAATGACGTCATTAACGTTATTTGAAGCGTTTTCAGCTTAGGACAATTGGATAGGAAAAATGTACCACTTGCGCACACAAGCATCCCTTGTGGGTGATATCTACTCTTTATAGTCAATATTGATGTTCATAATTTATACATCGTGAGCAGAAAACTTTTGAGTTTCATATAGAAAAACAACTTTGTCGTGTTTATGCGTGCTATCCGTGATCCACCGAGGGGATTGTCAAATTCAATGAAATTTCGGCGTGACAGTCTAGTAAAAAAAAACTAACTCAATTTAATGCGAAACTGTAACGTCTTACATAAAATGGCGTGCAAAATAACCATAAAAACGTTATACTACAGTCCCCAAGCAAGAAATCGTAATGAAAAATGAATAAACAGGATCGAATTGGACGTTGAATCAATCATAAATGGCATGTACGATCGAAAAAGTTAACAATGTCAACTAAAAAATATAAATTTACTGTAAAAGTTTCCAAATTATCCATATCATATTATAATGAGTAAATAAAAAATAAATGTATATAAAGATAGTTATTTCAACAGGGGTTCCATTTCAAGTTGCCAGCGCCATCTATGAAGCATCATTTTTGCAACTGTTAAGGAGCATTTATAAAAATTTTGTTATTTCTAAATTATAAACAACAGATAACTGCAAATAATAAAAAATTTGAAGTTTGAGAAATGGTATGTTGCTTGATACAATAAAATAATTGCTCATAATATTCATCTTTATTTAATTACATATTTATTTATATACACTGTAGATTAAATGCATGTACATGTACAATATGAAGGTTAAGCACATCTCACCATACATGTACATGTACACTGTACTGAATATGCAATTTGAGCTACATGTACAAATTGTACATGTACAGTGTAAAGCAGAGGAACATTCATTAGGGGTACTCAAGTTGAGGTTCGTAGTTGTACAATCTCGCACTTTTACGTGATTTACGAAAGTTGTAAATCACA
>JAQGCC010001182.1:0-25843 GCA_034698905.1 Xestoiulus laeticollis | reverse complement strand
CTTCATATATATATATATATATATAGATGCCTGTATATATATATATATATACATACATATATATATATATATGTTTTAAATGGTTTTTAACATAAGCAAACCGAAAAATACATATAGAAAACAAATATACGCTCGTTTACAACTGCATCTATGTATAGATGTAGCCATTTATACTTTATATTGGGTGTACATGCGTGTATCTAAATCCCTTTTCTAAATGGTAAACATGCATTCACTATGCCAATGTATTTTATTTGACATTTATCGCCCTCATTTTGGGACTTCCCAGTGGGTGAAATTTCATTGTTGCATGCTTTGGGGTATACGCTCTTTGCAGGTAAAACCGTGATTTTGTCCCAAGAAACCAGTGCGCATGTCGCGTTTCGCAGGGAATACGGAGGTAATTTTTTCTATATATAAAATCGATCCGTACCGACTGCGAGAGTGCGCTACTCCCATGTAGTACGTTATATGGAGGGCTCTTATTCGCAGGTTTCCTCCGCAAAGCACGGACAACTTTGTTGGTTCCGTGACTGTCCGTTGTAGAGAGGTTTCACTGCATTCCCCAGGTCGCCATTTTTTTTTTATTTGTCTCCAAAATCAAAATGTCAAAATTTGTCCTCGTAATGAAAACCGCGACCATTCGTGGTTATTCATTAGGAACGCCTATTCTATATACTCGCCATAAAGCGTTTTTTTTTTTTGAAAAGTTTTCTTTGTTTACCCAAAAGTGAGAGAGCCTCCTTATCCCACCTATCTCCTTAACCAGCCTTTTCTCTATCGTAAATTTTTATGGGTACCATAAAGCGGGGTGGTGCAAAATCGCCCTTCGCGACCAATCATTTTCAGGAAATTGTATATGATAGGAGAGGAGAAAGATGATGCCAGAAAAATAGCATACACAAAGAAAAACATGGAAGGAATTCGACATCTGGATCAAGCCCAAGAAAAATGGCACTCACTATACAGTATGTTATCGGTTCGCCATCTTATCTGATTTTCCCGCCTATTTGTATGGAAAAGGAAGTGACGTTTTCGTGAGCTTCCGCGATGGAAAAAAAGAGTTAACTGTTTGTTGAATGTACCGTTTCAAGTAGCTAACAAAACCACGAATTATAATTTAGGATGGAATTAGCTAGGTCATATTACGAGGGCAAACATGTACAATGCATTATCATATCCCTGGCATCTGACATCATTGTAAACAATGATGTCAGATTCATCCGGAAGCCATTCGCCCCTCTGCCAGTTTTCCCAAATACATTATTTCCATGTCATCCCCAAGAAATGTGATATAACTTCCATGACTTTTCTAATTATTTAAACAAATTCCCCTGACCATCCTTTAAAAATATGACAACAAACTTAATTGCATTTTACAATATTCTGCAATTCTGGTTGTATAAAACCTGTAAAGGTGACCACCCAAAAAATGACCAAATGTATACAAGTGGTCACTATACAGAGATTTTTATGAAAGAAAACTTACATGTGCACTAAAACCAATTTATGAAAAGTGGTCACTATGTAGAGGTGATCACTTTACCATTGGTTTCAATGTATATTGATGACAAACTGATAGCTCCTATAGTTGCAGATAGTTATGTCTATTTGCAATCTATATGAAACCAAAACTGATTGCAAACAGTTTGTCTGCTATCAATTTGCAATCACATTTCCATAAGGATCTTGACTTCACCTTGGTATCACACAAATTATTATTTTAATGTTTAGCTAAAAACACGTCGATTTTTATTTATAAATAAGATGATATTTAAAATTTGTTGAAATGGGAATTCCCCATGAGCAGGGCTGGGAGTTATCTCTTGAGTTTGTGATAATATTGAAGGGAAGACATGTCTTACTCAGGTGTTCAATTCAAACTTAAGTAGTATCCGAGATAACACGAAATAGACAAGAAGCTATGAAAAAATTCAAAAGCAATTATGGGTGCGTTTCCGACACCATTCGAATGCCATTTATTTTGCAAATTGTTTTCATAAAATACAATTAACTTGGGATAGTTATAAAGATAATTAATTCACTCATATAATGGGGGTAACATAAAAATCCTTGGCATTAATTTCATTTAACAGCTTCCGATTAATGATTGTGCGACAATTCGTCTCCTGCATATTACTTGACAATGATTTATGAGCTTGTTAACCTTTTTTTTTTCTTCGCAAATTAAAGATGTCCCCTACATAAGGGTCCCCCAACACTAATAAAACCTTCGTTATAAATAAGGTTAATCAGGACTTAAAAGTTTGAAACCTATCTTTTGTTTGAAAATGCAAAATTTGTCCATCACCACCCTCCTGTCCTGCATCACCAATTCATTTCCTGATTTTTTTTTTGTCTTCCAGAACGAAGGGGTAAAAAGAAGGAAGGGGGTAGAAGATAAGACAGGTGTCAATCTAATGGCATCCATCTTGTATATTCATCCCCCACCCCAACCCTAATGTCCCTCCCATGTCCTCGGCCTCTTCTTGGAAGCCATTTTGGAAAGGTCAAGAACCCTCGGTCATATCCCTTTGGGCACGCATACCTCGTGTTTTTCAGTCCTTTTTAACCCCCAGTTTTCTTAGATGTGACATCCAAGTGACATATAAAAATAAATCTTTTTTTTGTTGTTGTCTTTTCTCCTTGGCCTGAACTCGTTTGCTAATAAAGATTTACTAGTTCTGAATGCACATAAAAATAAATATGGACACAATGGATGGACGAACCGTATTATCTTATCTCAAAGGGATAAAACTACTTGTTTAATAGGAAATAATTGTCACGACGAATTCATAACAGGTGTGAACGAAATTTCAATCATGAATCGAGGATTTTTTTGAAAATAACAAGGGGTAATTAATGTTGAAATCTTTGCGTATAAAACGGGACGAAATTGAGCTGTAGACGGACATAAAATGGCAATAACAATAATATGGACCTACTGAGATAATCCGACTATCGTTAAATTGTGCTCTCATTAATTTTTAGAAATTAGATTGGCTACATTGTATGCTAATCCACTTATAACTGTAAACGTGTTCGGACAATGATGCTGCATGCTGCGTATACATGCCCAGTTGTTTTTAACCCTTTCTTCCGCATACACAGCATGTTTAAATTTTTTAATAGAATATGCAATACATTTCAACGTATATACTGTAACTTTAAAGGTACTTTCATTAAAACAACTTCTAAACACAAAGCACCTTTTTTGGAGCAAAATATCAGATGCCAGGTCACCGTTATCTCAACATATTTATAGTCTATGTTAACCCATTTAGACCATTTAAAGTTTTAACTAACTAATGCAGTATGTGTATCCTATCCATGTACAGCTAGACAATCAGTTTTCAAATTTGATGTATACATGTATTGTTTATACAAATGTAAAAGTAAATGACAATTAATTGGTCTACCGTACATACTCTTGAAAGAATGTTTAAAATTATATAACTATATACAACAGAGGGATTGTGCAGGTTTCCTTTAATCTTAACGAGAACGATAAACACTATTACGCATGCGCATCAATAAGTTATGCGCCGTAAAAGTCGTTATGCTCCCCAAAGACGTTGTGGTATCACGTTAAACTAATAGCGGGTTTGGCGCGTCTCCCTTATTGTTAACCACATTGACAGCACTATATATGTTTTTCCAATGCGTTCTCGTTAAGGTAAATCAGTTGACGTGACACCTGCGCAATCCCTCTATTGAAATTGTCGTCTCCCCTCAAACACAAACCCATTAACGTCGTTCTCACGCATGCGCAATGGCAAAAAAAAAAAACAGTGCTGCCAATGTCGTCAAGATTAAAGGAAAGCTGTCCAATCCCTCTATTGTGTTTGTAAAGAAACTACATTGTATATGTATGAAAACTAGCTATGTTAAACATTAGTTTTTCCCGGTAACATGCACAAAAATACACTATACAACTTTCATCAACTTTTCTATGAACTATGAGAAACCGTATACATTAAACTGAACTATATTTCGTCATGCATTGATGAATTTATTGGTATTAAATCCCCACCCCAGAGAACACATGCAATTTTGTTGATTTTCGCCGTCTCTATATCCACGTACACACACCTACATGCATTTCCAAGCCTTGTACAAGCAAACTGCCTACGTGCCTATATTTTTAAGTGAATTTTGCCTAAGTGAAATAATATATAGGATTCCATTAAACATGTGTTGAATCGTGTTTTTAAAGTGTGTAAACCAGACTCTTTACTCCAATCATAAACTGTCAACCGCGTTATATGTTCTCAGAAACTTTTTCCCCCTTCATTTCAGGCCTTATGTATTTGTAAAGTTTTCCGCCAGAGCCGTGAGGAGACAAAAACCAGAAACCTTATGTTCTTCAAAAACTATATCAAGATTTTTCATCTTCCTTAAACTTCGGCTATTTATTTTCTTACAAAACTTGGAGGTTTTTAGCCTTATACAAAAATTGTAACACCCACCCTCCTCCCCCTATCATCCAAAAAAAAAAAAAAACACTTTTAAAAACACCGCTAAAAATACAAGTCATAAAACCCCGTACCAATTTCGTTATGTTTTTAAGTTTTTAACTGTCAACAGTTGGCTGTTTTTTAAAGCAAACTCGCATGGTTTCATATTAATGTTTATCATTTTTTTTAAATATTATGACTAAACTTTATACGCCTAATTTGGTACAGAAAATGGGGATGTCGGTACCCAGCCATTGTGATGCAATACAAATCAGAATAATTATGGTTAGTCAGAAATCGTAACAATGGAACATACTGTAACAGTTTACATTTTTCAGCATACCATATACAAATTGCGATTAATTTTATAATATATGCTTTTGGATTATGCAGCATTTCTTATTGTACATTAGACGATCTGTGACCTCAATGCAATTTCTTGTGTAATAAGCTAAAATTATTGAAAAATTGTGTATGAATCCTATATACTGGAAAAACACAGCCCTATTGAAATAAAAATGACAAGTTATTTATAGTTTTAACATTAACTTAAGGAACATGTACATTATATGAATTTTACTATGTTCTATTATCATTTGAACGGAGGTACTGAGTTGTGTTCAACTTGTGGGACAATTGAAATTTATGATAATATGTTTAAGTGTATTTTTTGTGCACATTTTCTAGTTTTTCTATATGATTTTATAAGACCGTATATACATGTGCAAGTTTCACAAATGATGGGTTTTCACATTATAAGCTACGTTTTATTCTCATAGATTTCAAGAAAAAAAAAATAGGCAAATATATTAAGCAAATAAAAAGAGCAGTGCATGTAAAAAATTAGTCTTATTTGAAATTTTGAATGGTAGACCCATATACATGTAATAAATTTAAAGGAAATGACATGGCATAAAATGCGATTCAGAAGGGCAGAACATTTCTCTGGGTGACAATATTTAAGTCGTTCATTTCAACTTATTTGTGTTCAACGAATTGTGGCAATTTGACAAAAGAATTTTGAAGAAAAAAAATTCGTAAAAATGCGAAAAAAAACCGTTTAAATTCTTTTTTTTAAATACAACAATATTCTTAAGAAAAATACGAATGAATTAAAAAATAGTGATATGTGACCAATCCAAAACACAATTGAAATTCACCAAAATACAGTTGAAATGCAGTCTTTTTTTGGAACGTGTGATGTTTATATATGGGGATATTATATCGAAAAATTGTGAAACCAATTATTTCAGAATTATATTAGTATATCAATAGAATTTGTACAAGGTTTGTGGTTGGATGTCCTAAGGGGGCAGCTTTTCCAATTTTTTTTTTATATTCAGGAGACTTACATCGTCTAAAAATCATGTTGAGAAATGCCGATTTGGATGGATGGGTTTTGTGTGAAAAGGAGTTCAATTTTAATTATCAATGTGTACCTTTTCGCAAAAAAAATATATCTACTAATGGAGGGAAACTTAACACGCTCTTGACCATGAGAATAAACCGCAAAATGACAAATCATTTCTAAAGGTAACAAAACACGAAAACTCGCCTAAAAATTATAAACAGGGAATGATGACTCGGTATAAATTGCAATTTCGTCACTCAATTTTTAGTACGAAAATTCATCTCACGTTTTGGTATACGCTTTAAGTAACAAAACGATTTCATCTTTTGTTTCAGATGTTTCATTATGATACAAAAAAAAATATTAAGCTAACACAAACAACTAAAACCTTTTGATTACTGCAGTACAAACATTTGAAAGGGAATGTTGACTAACCATGGCGGCCATTTTTAAAAAATGGCTGCATCCCATTGGCTTCAAAACTGCCCCATCTAGCGGCAAAAAAAAAACTCAAAACCGCCCAAATGTTTACTGTCTTTCACGCACCAGTACCCCAAAAGCATCCTCGCCCCCTATTTTTAAAGTAAACGTAAAAAAATGATACTAAAAAATAAAACAAAAAAGCAACAAAAAAGCAGGCGCTTGAAATAGACCAAATTCTCCGTGTGAGTTGTTTAATACTCTCGAAATAATGGTTTTTAGCAGTAGGTTTTTTTTCCCTAGGAGTGTTATCTTTATAAAGTTGTTTCAACAATTAGTGCTTCAACTTTGAGGTGGTCATTTTAGCGTTATATGGAAAAGAGAGTGAGGGGATAAGGGGCGTTTTGATGGCTATACCAGCACCCTTATAGTGAATTTCAAACCCAAACGATCATGAGGTGTACAAAGGGGCAAGTGGTATAGTGATAGGCGTGTATCAAGAACATTACGAATTACAAATTTGCAAATAGATACAATTTGTTCGAATTAAACACGATATGACCATTAATTGAGTCATTAATTTTAAATCAAAAATACCCAAAACGTGACCAACATTTTTCATCGGTTTGCCCTCAACGTCTGAATGTCTATCTAGATGTACTATAAACAAAGGCTCGATTAAGAATGTGATGGCATGTTGCATCAATGAAATACCAGATTAGTGAATAGATGGCCAATTGCATCAAACCCAATTAAAATCTGCAGTAAATGTCACAGTTGATAAAAGTTTAAACTTGCAAAATTTATTAACCCTATAGATCTATACGAGCTCGGACATAGCGATCCCATTTTGAAACAAAAAATGCTCCTCTCATTCCTCTATAACGATATTCTGATATTTTCCAAGTGCATATAGATGCATATGTAATGTGATGACAAAATGATGTATTGTTTAACTGAAATCTTATAAATTTACTATTTTTAATTTTATCAATGCTATACATAACTTACATAAAGCAAAAATTGTTCGTATTTTGTATTAAATTTCATTCAAATTTAATTTATTACATTGATACATTATATATTTCACTGCTAATATTTATTTCAATTTTGAAATGTAGCAATATACGTGAAATATAAAATAATAAGCTTATAGACTTTAAAATTCATCTTTATTATTGAATAATTGTATTCTCAATAATTTTTTACACCTTTTCCAGTTTTAGATAAACTGTTTCATTATTTTTTTTATTAAATTTAAAAATAAGTTATTTCGTCTTAATTTCCACCAAATTATTGTAGATTATTGCTACATTTAATTTAACTCATTATACCCTACACAATCAGCAAACAAATGCTATTTCTTATGACCATTGAAGATCGTTATAAACGAATTCCACTGTATTTATTATTGAAATCATCATCATCGTCGCCACATCCAGCATTTACTTGATTTTTTCAAATACAACAGTATAGTTTATAAACTTAAACAAATAGCCTACAAGTATATGACAACTACCTGAAATTTAAAAAAAAAAAAATTGAAATTTACATTTCGAAGATTTAAAACTCTTGGGGTGACAGACTCCAAGGTGGTCATCAGAGAAGCAGAAAATTACCCAACCAAAATGTGGTTTAATCGTCAACTAGCAATAGTTGACTGCCTAATTTTCCCTTTAATGGTATAGATTGAAATAATCAAACTAGCCGCCAAAAGAAGTGGCTAGTTTTAAACGGCGATTAAATCTAAATGGACATGGCACAAATGGCCCAACGCACGCCCACAAAGGGCGCAAATAGTGCACCAGCGGAACAAGCATCAAAGGTGCTATAACAAACACCATGTCCATCTGGGTGATTTTCCAAATTAAGATGGCAGATTCAGAGCTGTATAAATCAACACGAATGGTCAAGAAGAAGTGACCGTCAGTTTGGGCGTCTGTTGGCAATGAAGACTTAAATCACAAGAAAGCTTCTCGCTGTGGGGTCCTTGTTAGTCATTTTCCTCGAAAAAGTCCTCTTTTGCATCAAGGGCTATAGGGTGGGCCATGCACGATTCCCTCCACCCCCTAACTCTTCCATCAAGCTGACCTTGGGTCACCGGGGTCGTTTTACCTGTCATACCAGGCTCTTTTTTAAAACATGTCCCACACCACCTGCCCTATTGTCGCCCGTAACCTCTAACAACTTCTTGTCCTATTGCCTCATATTATTGGACCCGGCCCTGGGGGCGAACCATAACACACTCATGGCCATTGTCAGAGCCCACAAACCTGACAGGGGTCAAGAAATGGGCGGATTGGCTGAAATCGAGCGACCATAAGGGTCTGCCCAGGAGGGGTAGAAATGGCCCCGCTGAAGAGGGGGTATAGAGGAGTCTTGAAAATCTTATAAAATATGACCATTGTTAGCAAAAAATGTTTATTACAGTTAAAACGGAAAGGGGCCTCGTGTCCCCTCTCATCCTCCGGTTTTTTTTTGGTAAAAAAAAGGAAATGGCAGAGTATATGACAAAAACGTTGGGACACCATAGCTCTTAACCCTGCAAGGGATCCTCCTAAAACTGGCCTAAGAATGCACTTAATCTAACGTTGTTTACTGCCTATACTAAATCTTTCTTATGTCCTATCGAGTTTAAGTCCATATATGTATCCACATAACGTTTTAAAAGACCTACATGTATATGGATTTGACCCAGTCCAGGGACAATTCTTCGAATATCAAATATGTCATAGCCTGGCTCTAATGGAAGGACATGCCAAAGTCTAAGTAAAATGTTTTACAATCAGCACGAGTCAAGAGGTCAGAGGTTGAGTAGCGTTAATTTCAATGGCTTGTGCAGAACATTAGATTCCTGTTTTGATTGGTATATGGTTTTATACCTTTATAGGGGAGGAAAAACTAATAATTTCACAATACATGTATATAGGAGTGGTATTTGGCGTCTATATTAACGGCCCCCAAAAGAGCGATATCAACGGTCAAAAATCAAAATCTTTCTTCCTTTGGTCATAATGGTCAAATCCATGGACGATGACCCATTAATATCCGCACAAAAAAGCACTTTCGTGACAAACCGTGTGAATGAATGAAAAAAGATATGGAGCAAATGCACATTCGATGGACATCCAAACCAGTGTTATTGATCAGTTGGAAATGGGATCGAGTGCATTTCGAAATAATTGCATGGGAGGGTCGAAGAATGAAAATGGATAAATGGGAGAAATAAGTTTTTTTTATGAGAAAAAATAACAATCAAAATTATGTCCATTTCATGAGATTTTTGCAATGAACCCAATGGGCATGTATAAGTTTGTAACGCGAATCTGTGCAATTGGCCCCTTGGAAAAATGCATCAATCATAGATGGAGGATGCATTTTGATATAGGACCCACTCAATGTATAAGAGAATTGGCAAGATCATTACATCATTTTCGTGTACATCATCCTAAAAGTACTCGTGGACAGCTTAACATCGAGTGCACTTTCATCAATAAGCTCAAGTGTTGATGAGTAGAACACGTTAACAATTTAAGGTTCTCAAGTGTTGTGTCATGGAGAAAAAAAAACTATTAGTGTCTTTGTTATTTCCACAATTAATTTTAATCCTCTGATGACCACTTTGTTTTTTTGAAAACTGACAACTACCTGGGTTCTAATTGACCCAATTTAAATATATCTTAATATATCAAAATATATCTTATATTTATACAAGAGTTGTATTATGGCATATTTTGCCATCAAATGGAAAATATAAACCAAACTATCAATACCCATGCAGAAAATTAAATCAGTCATGAAAATAAACGAACAAAAATTATGAACACATTTCAGAAAAACTATATGGCAAATTGGATCAATTTTGACATAATGTTACCTATGCATCATCTTTAAAATCATAATCACCACTTATAAAAAAATTAATTTTTTCATAAATAACAGTAAGAAACACAAGCTTTAATATATACCTGAGAACTATCTGAAATTTCAAACAGGATCAAGCTATTGGAATCAACATTTTGAAGATTTGAAACTGCTAAACATGTACACTTGAAAAGAGTTAAACATGCACATGTCGTTTTGGATTGTAATTCAACTCACTTCACTTTTAAAGTTGGCATTATCGAAAATTTCATTTTTAATATAAAACCTAACAAATTTCCTCCTTGTTATTTAGGGAAAATTAGTTACAAGTCCATTTGAGTGACCCCATCGAAAATCAGCATTTTGAACAGAAGGAGCAATGACAAAGGGTGGGGGTTAACTTTTTCCAATACTATAAAGCCGCGTATTCATAGGAGTGTAACAACCCCTCCCCCATATCCATATATCTAATATTGCAGCATGTATAAGGGGGGGGGAGTTGGGTTGCAATGGAAATTGTCTAAGTAGTGGGTGTTACAAATGATATCATAATTCGTTAACAACTGCCCTCAGTGACATAACGTTATTCCCCCTCTTATGAGGCAGGAAAAAGATATTGCTTCCGCGCATTTCCTAGCGGGATTACACGTTGTCCGAGTTTGCCATTCTGACATTAGGTACGCCATTTTAGTGTCCGACTTCCCCACAATTGCACCATCATTGTTGAGATCTCTCCCCTTTTTTTCTCCCATCTTTTGGCGTTTGTTAACGCCATTGCTCTCAAAGGGGCGCACTCTGTCGGGATGCACCGAAAAGATGCTAGCAAAACAGCAATTTTCATATGAAACATTAAATCTCTAGCACCAATGTTATCAATTGCAGCACCAAAACCGAATATCGTACACATTTTAACCCAAAAGTGACTTGAGTCTATGCCATGCTAAATGCTCGTACACCACAAGAGGGTGCTGAGTCAGGATATAAGAGAATGCAGACAACTTCAGCAGTATGCTATATATAAATGTGCAATTTTTTATAATTTAAGTTTAAAAATGAACTACAGTGTATTCTTTTTGTCAAATTTGGCTTTCACAATTTAAACTGTTTATTCCTTATGAAAATTCTTGTCTGAAATTACTTGTCTGAAACCCAGAAGTGACTATAGTTTGGAAAAAACCTTAAAATATGGGGTTGAGACCATGTAGTTCTAATAACTCATAATAAATATAAAAGGTCTGAAATCGGATTGTCTATAGAAATGGCTTGCTTGTTTTGCGGACATAACTTCTTAAGGCACAAGATGCCCTGATGAAATTGTTGCAAATTCCTTCAAATGGTTGAAAATTAGCGTAGGCCCTAAGTTAAAATGAGTACAAAAGGTGGGGACATGTCAGCAAAAAATGATATAAGGCAGAATAGCAACAGTCTGTCTCCATGCAGCAAGTGAATTAATGTGACACACCTTAAGTATCTTTACAAAAGCCTGAGAAATGTGTCAAAGAATTTCATTAAAATAGATTAAAAAAATTATATTAAATTGTAAGTAAAAATGTTAATATGTATGTAAAAGACCACATTAAAACAGGCAATGGTACCAGTCTCTCCCCATCAAGTCCGTGGAACAGGAATATTGGTCCTTGACAATAGCTAGAGGCCATGAATGGACCAAACGCCTCAAGGTGAGTAGCAGCAAAACTTTGGGGTATGTTGGACTGTCAAAAACACATCCCATGGAGTGTATTATAGTGTAACTCTCCAGCTAAAAATGGTCAAGCCAAAAACCCACACCTTGGACTTCCATCAGGAAAAGCCTCTTATCCAAATTCCAGGAACATTTCAGTTTTCCCTCGTCTACACCATTTGACCGGCAGTTTATTTATGATAGACATTAAGTTATTGTAGCGGATCATCAACTTTCCATATGGGCCTTCCATAGGCACACAATGTACGTTGTACATATGGGAGGGGGAAATGGAGGGAGGGGGGGGGAGGGTTAAGAGCCTATAGGTTTAAGCCATCGTTATTTGCGCGTTCATAAGGATTTCGGGCCCAATTTTCTCTTTTCTATTTGGCCACTACAATATTCCTCCGCCGCTGCCATTTATATTTCGGCTTACTAGACCCATTTCTAGCTTGTTATGAAATAATCAGTAAAGTGCTTCAGACCACAGGGTTCATCCCCATATACAACTAGCAAAAGCAAGCGCCGTATATGGGATTGCTGCCCGTTTTAATACTTCTAATGCACTGGCAACATAAGCATCAACCCCTCCACCCCCACTTTCAGGTTATCCCTCTCTGGCATTCATATATAAATATAATGCAATGCTATATTGTCTGGAATTACACGAGATGAGGACCAAAAATTTCTTCGGCGAAAATTCCGACATTGCAAAAAAAAGCCAAATTTTCAATTAGGATTAAATGCATTTAACTGAGAGAAAAGTTGAAATTGCTAGAAGTAAATTGAATTATGTCTCTACCATATCCACAAAATGAAAAACAACAACTGCGGTCTTAGCTGTCAATTGTGGTGATTCAAAATTAAAATGCAAAAACAAAATGGCTACTCAAGTCCGCCATCTTGAGAATTAGTGAATTGGATTTAGAAGTTCAACTATAGCATATGTTTCAAAATGAATATTAAATGTTTTCAGAGCTAAGAGCTTCTTGTCTCATTAGAAGTCAAATGTTGATATCATCTAGTTTCATATTATTCTAGAAGCAGCTCTACAGTATCACGTTTTAATATCTTGCTCTCAAGGGCGGTAAAAAGCAATTTCCAAGTAATTTAAATCAGATTTTTTTGCAAATTGATTTGTGAAATGTTTCAGCAAACACGATTGAAATCTCTTTTTGGTAATAGAGCATTAGATCTAAATAACATCAGAAATAAGGGTGTGAAAATTGTTGAAATTAGATTTTTAAGAAACTACTCGGAGAGCCTTTAGCATTTTAAATCAATAGGGCCTATTTATGTTGAATACATCATCCATTAATGGATGCACATTAAAGTTTGAGCAAGCAAAGTAGAAAATAAAGGTTGTATGGTGTCACCTATTTTCCAAGGTTCTATATAGAAGCGAAAATTTCAACTTTCCTGACTATCCTGACAACTTCTCATCAAGTTGTTCAAAGATTTTATTATACCAAGTCCACATCAATTAAGGAAACAATTTCATGAAACATGAAACTCGAGACATTTATTGACAAAAATGTTTGACATGAAATGTTTCGATACCTATCTGGTGCAGCATGCTTGTGAAACAAGATGTCCAAACCAATGCAACATCATTGAAACATTTCATGAAACAAAGTATCATGTTTCATTAAAATGTTGCCTTGGTGTGGACTAGGCATTAGAAAGCAATGCACAATTATATGCAAATGACCACCTTGATTTCATTAATGTATCACACAAAAATACTATTGAAAGTTTGTCATTGTCATATACTTTTATGCTAACTAATCAATGGCTATACATGAAAAAAAAATGTATTTGTGTTAAATTTGCCTGACTTTCACAAAATAAATCACTTTTCCTTGATTATTCTTGATCCATCCAATTTCCAGGTCTTTGGAAACCATCACAAATGTCAAAACTCGTAGTAACCACTCGAAACATAAAATTGTGGCACGTTTAAGATCGAATCTAAGGTGTTTATAGTGGTATAACTCACACCAAGAGGCCATTTTCACCTATTTACCCCTCATGAATCAGCTTGAAAACAGCGGTTATTGATAACTGCGAAGGTGAACATCGTGGGTAGTAGTAGTAAGATGATGGTTAACCGGTGAAAACCCCTCTTGATTGTCGGCACTGATGTAAGCATGCAAGTAAGCAGCTGTATGTATTGAAGGGGAAAAACCACTCATTCCGAAATGACAAGCATTTCTCCCAAATTCATCACAACTCTCCTAACAAATATTTAGCTTTCAGTCGAGTGGTCTTCTGCCCTTTTGTGCACTTGCACTGAATGAAATGACTCCTTATGGGCACACACACAACACACAACGTGCACAAGAAGGAGGATGAAAAGGAGGGGGGAAATAAAAACCCCAACTACTGGATGGAAAAAAGGCAACGTCTTTATACTATAGGAGAAACCAACGATGGAAAATTGGAAATCAGAAATCCCAATTATCGTTATCCATCATAAGTGGACATCTCATTAAAAAAAGTCAACAACATTAACAGTCAAGAGTGATATTGGTATAGTTGAAAAAGAGATAACCATGAATTTCCAGAATGCATTGTATTTTACATAATCCTAATAATTATCCAATCAGCATTAGGGTAACCTAGTTATGGCTTTGAAACCAAAAGCTTAAAAACTAAATCTCAGATGTACATGTCTACATATAATAGTCCAATAATTTAAAGACCTCTACTTTCTAACAAAAATATATACACGACTGCAGCGCCCCCATACAATCTTAGCATTTTTTATTGTATAATGACGCTTCATGTACATGTAAAAAAATTACAAATTCGATTTATAAGCAGTACAATATCAGCTGGAATAATTTACACATAATGCACCACTTAGAAAAGCTAAAATCGATTGAAATTGCATCTTTACGAAATGAAAACGGTAACGCCAGTTAGGCGGCCATATTGGGAGTAAAAATGGGAGTCATGTTGAGAGTAAAAGTGATTATAAAATGTGCGAGTATGGATAACGGTTAATGTTTTTGTGATCGCGAATCCACCTGTATTTTTTCTAGGTTGCTGAATAGCACATTTGAAAAATTTTGGATCATTCAGATGAATGGATCCAAAGTTTTTGCCGAACAAACATAACCACATACAATTGTACACGCTTTTTTTCTTGTGTAGATGGCGCTCCATAAGAATATCTGTGACATGCCATTAAAGACGCATTGAATTTTTAGCTTTTCTTTTATGTTATGTTAGGCTAGGTTAACCTTAGATCTGTCATCTTAAACATGGGGGAAAAATTGTTTGAGAAATAGTCTAGTGAAAGTGCATGTAGTTTTAATTGTAAAATGTATGGCACGCCATAGCAACATTTTACATTTTTGGGCTTCTCTGTCAGGTTAGGGTGATTCGAATTGCTTAGCTACCAACAGACCAATGCATTTATGACATTAAACTGGCCTTGGACGTCATTAAATAAACTTAATAAACGAACGAGTGCTGCTTATGTTCGATTTCACAACAATCTATAAAGATGGCGGCGAGTGTTCTTTTTTTTTACTGCCATCATCTTCCTTACAAAAAGGTCAACACTTGTAGAATTTCATACCATGTTGTCGCAGGTTTTCAAGTGTTTTCCTCAACATTTTTGTTAATTTAAGAAACCATCCAACTTGGATATCATGGCACGTAGGCCATCTATTAAGACATAATAAACCGAATCGAGTTTTATTCATAACCAAATAAAATAGCATCTCGAGATCTTAAAAGGTATACAAAAATGACGCAGAAAAGCCTAATGATATTTGTTTTGGAGAATGCATACTTTTGGTTTGGTGGCAAGTTCAGTTGAATTTGTGCAAATAAAAAAAAGCCCCAAAAAACCACTCCTTTTTTGGCTAGTTAACTTCTGAGAAAAATTCCTCTTTGATTTGGTTTCATGGAGTACAACGCTTTCCCTCTAAATAATTCTTTTGTAATTTTGTGTTTTGCTTTTATTTATATTATTTACATCTTACACAATTTCAATCCACGACTTAATCTTTGGACAACAAAGCACTGATCTTTAAGTCAATAGAGACGATTATAAAAACAGCCCTGCAAAATAATAAAAAGGAAAAAAAAAAGACCCAATAGGGCCTGCCTAAAACAAACTGGCAAACGTGCATTTATAAAAACTATGTGTTTAGTTTATAAAAAACTGGTTTTTATATTATATTGTAGAAGACCTAACCTTACTTAGGTGAAAAAAGCCTGGGAAAAATAAGCAAAAGAATTCTGCGAGCAAATAGACAAGTTTCTGTTTCCTCCTACAAAAGGTAAACTAAGGGGTTAAAAGAAAACAGGGCGGACAATAGGACAACAAGAATGCTAATCAGGCGGCCATCTTGCTCGAAAATGTGCACCTACTATTTAAATTTTTAATTTGCTATATTGGACACCTCGAGATCGAACAATGGGGTGGAGGACCTCAAGGTGTCTATTTTCATTTTTAAAATGTCTATCCGTACTACAAATAAATTCACAAAAAGGTAGGTACATGTAGCTATACAGCCCATGGAAGCATTATATTCAGTATATGTGACTGTACACATGCGCAGAGATAAACGTTTCCGGCCACATGTAGCTACAAGCTAATAATTTTACCATGAATATAAATGTACATGTACGTTTGATAATTAATATTAGTAATAAATTAGATTAACAAGTTCCACTAAACGTAAAAAAACGTAATTTGGTGCAATAGGGCATTACATAATTTCAAACCATCCCTAGTTATTACCATAATGGCATTAAATTAAATATACAGTGCAATTAACTCATTACAATGTAAATATAGTAAAATGACGCAAAGATAACTCATTCATTTGCAATAATTATATTGATTTAATTTATTTTATCTAAATACTATAGGCTCACTGTATTTTACATCCAAATTTACCTTCCTGGGTGAAAAAAGCCATAAAAACCACGATCTAAGCTTATATAGTCATAATTAAACAACAAAATAAAGGTTTGACCATATACATGTACATATATATCCCCATTATGTATTCACTTGCATGTAAGTATTTGTATGGGGAAGAATATACACCTGTACACATCCTGTACATATCATGACATGTTTGTGACCATTTAAAGACGTAAGGTAAGGTCTATAATTAAGTATATACAAGTGCACAATGGACAAGGTTCTCGTTACAAAACAGCGCATGCGCGAGCAGGTAGCGCCACGTAGTGGCAAATAAAAATTGAAAACTTGTATATAGGTGAGAGGAGGTCGCAGTATCAAGCAATGAAGATGGTTTCTTCGTTAATATTTCAAAAAGTTACCATTTTAAAATTTTGACAAAATTCACAAAATTATTTCGTATCATTATCTTAAATCTCATAAAGTTTTATTTTGGTATCATGCTTAGATCGCTAGATATTATCATTTAAAGAATTATTTCTAAAGTGATTCCGTGTTAAAATCGTGTTTCTATCCCGTAGGAAAAGTGCAATTACTACCACAAGGGGTCGCTGCACGTCATTTCATATAAACTATGATTATTCAAAGGCTGTATGACACATACAAGTCCATATAGTCAATCAGAGGCAAATCTGGTCATTACATGACAATATGTATATTTTCACTGCATTGTCATCCAAATTACATGTATACATATATGACCATTGCAAATATGGAACATACATGTCCATATATCCATGCACAGCATTTCCATCAGGGTTTACATAGTACGAAGCCAAGGTTTTCATTTTACCATGGTTAAATTGTCACTTAAAAGCACAAATAAACAAGGTCTCGACCATTGGTCAGCACGAGGGGGAAGATGTGAACATAACCCCTCCCTTCTGCGGCATTCTGAGGGAAGTAGCTTAGGGAGGGCCACATCGAAGCCCATGCAACTCTGGTAATGCATCTAGGGGGGGCAGCAGAGGAAAATGTGGGGTGATAATAAACAGTTTATGACTTTGCCTTAGGGTTGTCTTAACAACCTTCTCGGAGTCATTTCAGGACATTCTTCAGTCATAACGGCCAAGGGTGGTCATTCTCAAAAAGACCAACGCAAGAAATTCGGGCTCAGATCTATCTTTCGCCAAACATTTCAAACGAGGATTGTTTTCATTTGGAGTGGACAGTGTCCAGATGACATCGGAATTTTAGAAGGGACAAAAAAAAGCATTTTTCTAAGAAATCTGCTTGTTTTTGGACATTCAAAAACACCGATGCCACGACTTCAATTTCCAATTTTTTTTTCTAAAAGGACCCCCCTGAGGCACTGGTCAACTTCGTAAATTAATTACATGGTGTTTAGCGAGAGTTCTGTAATCTGTAACTGGTGCAACGTTTACTTGTTAGTACTACTGCCCCACACTTTTCTAATATCGTTTACAAGGACATGGGATGCTCCCACGGATTCTTCAAAATCATTTCACATGTTTTAGATGCTTTCATGAAACGTTAATCAAGCCAGTTACTGGACCCTACTCACGTGTTGAATTAAACTTTGCAGTTTATGTCAAAGACCCAACTGTTTGGATCAAAGAATACCTTTTTGCAATTTTGTGTGTGTCAATTTTACAAATCTGTGTTATTTAATACTAGCCGAAATACCAGAGTTGAAATTCAATTGCTGAACAGAATTGGCACTCAACCCCTTTCCATACCATCTTAACCCCCTCACCTGTAACAAAGACATTTTATGTATAAACAATACTACTCCACCATGCAGCGCCACCATACTACATCTTGAGCCAATGCCGGCTGATAATGAACCCATAAAGCACCAATTAGAAAAGCTAATTTCTAATGAGAGCATAAGGAAGGGGTTACATTTTGGGATGGCGGACCCTCCCCCCCTATGTTGTTATTTGTATACAGTAAAGTACTGGTGGAAAATTTGGGTGCAATCAGGTGTGTGGATCAAAAGTTTTTGCGGAACAAACTCAACCACATACACACATACTTTTCATCTTTATGAATATAGATGAGTAAACTTTTTCTGACCAACTTCTGATAATTATATTTTTTGATTTTTCAAAAGTATCTTTGACTATTGATCTAATTGACTTATTTGAAATGCCCACTTATTGATCTAAAACACACTTTTAGCACAGGGTGTTCAATAAGTTATCAAAGTCTTACACATATATAAAAATTCTTTTAAAGTCTAGTCTTCATGGATGGCTTGATTTCCATTTTCCGTTTTATATATAGTCTAATTCACACGTATTCTATAGGTTGTCTCAAACAATTTTTTTTCCTAGTCTGTCGTCCTAATTTTCAAATATCATTTATAGATTTCCTATCTTGTTTTATCCATATTTAAAATTCAGTTTCATAACCAGGCATTGGGTATTCTCATAGCGTCTTTCAATGATTCATATAACTATAAAATACATGTTTGTACTCAGGCTTAAATATAATGTATACTAACTTTATAGCCATATTAACGTTAATAAAAAATAGGTCTAAACTGTCTCGTTAATTCCCCTTTTTATTCTCTTATTTTTTTTTTCCACGATGGTATCGCTTCAGACTCGGCTCATTAATTTTTCTTCATAATAATTGTCCCTTGCAAAGGGTGGTCCAACCGCTAAAATGTAAACCGTGTCCACCATAGGCGTGGTGCGGCCATTTTGGGGACGAAATAGTACTTCATGATTTATTTTATTGCATAAACGCGATATTATCTTTATGATGCGTTTTTAAATCGAGGAAATCAAATGAGAAGATCATTTTTCGAAAGAATTTTAGATGTCCATCCCTTGGACAACCATTGTATGTGACGCTAACTTAAGCACAAGCCGGCAACGCTTTTCCCGTGTAATTAGATGCGCGCATGAACAGCGCATGCGCACATCTAATTACGCGGGTAATGCGTTGCCGGCTTGTGCTTTACAGCGCTCGCGTGAAGGGACTGATAGCTACATGCAACCGGAAATATTCATCAGTACCTCGCGCACGCGCATCAACGTTTCCGGCTGTAGCTGCCAGCCTAACAACATGAAGGTAAATATTATCGTAAAAAAAACTGTAGTAGAAGTACAGGGTGGCAACTCATGGCCAACTGGTGTTACATAACACGAGCTGATAGGCGAGAGAAGTTTACAAAATGGGGAGTAATTCTTATGAAAAATCAGCTCCAAGGTCAATGGGGTGTTCGAACAGTGATGTTTAAGGGCAACATCCTTAAGATTAGTGGTCATTGGAGGGACTTTTAGCTCATATATCAGAAATGACACGCGGTCTACAAAAATGGCCGCACAACGAGCGACCAAAAGATAGGAAAATAATAACCCAAAATTACAGCGAGTCATTCTGCCCATACACACACACTTGCCGCTTTTTCGCCTTTTTTAAACAACTGGCCATTTTGATTTGTACTATAATTGGAAAAAAAAAATTGCAGTTTTCGTGAATGAAAGACAGAATGGAAAAATAAAAAAATGATGTTTTTTCCCCAAGAATTTGGAAGAAAGTGAATTCGTTCCCCCCATTTTTAATGCATTTTTCAACCAATGGCAAAGCGGCGCCATCTTGAAAACTTCAAAAGACAACTTTTGTGTAAAGTACACGCTCCAAACCATTGTTGAGAGTATGTAAGGGCTCATCTTTACCCTCGCTGTAAATACACGAGCACGTGCGTTGTTAACCCACCCACAAACTCGACCCTCGTTTTTTTTTTTTGGCTAGTTTTTTTTTTCTCTTAAAAATAAATAAAAAAGGGGTAACGACCACAATCTTAACAATTCTAATACCTCTTCATCATCGAATTTAGTTGTATACCACTTAAATTTCGATTACTAAAATGAAGCAATTTATTTTTCAGACAGGTGATAAAGTAAGCATTATACTTCTTATAGCAGTATTTTACAAATTTCAACATTCGTGCCATCTTTCAGTTCTTAAAAAGTATTGGACTAATAAGAAAACGACTTATGTTCCTATTTTAATAACCGTTCTCTAGAACATTGCCATATTCTACATATTTTTATTAAATGAATTCATTACATTAAATGCATTCTTATGATTCTACTTATGTTTAAGCAAACCATATAATTGTAAAAATAGAATCCGAACATAGTTATACTTATTTTAATGTTCTGTATAGGCCTACTACACTGTAATAAACAGCAGCATTTATTACAACTAAAACTTGTTTAATTATATGTATTCTTTCCAGTTGTTGTATGGTTTGCAGAAAATTGTATACTAATGCATATTTTCAATCATTAATTCTTATTTAATATTCACATTTACCAACCACATGACATAATGGCATTACCCCATACAGCATGTCATTTATTTGCTACCTGTATAGGGTACTGAGTTAAATTGAATTTTTTTTACCTTCTCTAAAATATTCTTCATATTTAAAAACAATTTTATGCTTACTAAATCCAATTTATGAAACTTGGTCACTATGCATAGGTGGTCACTTTACCAGGTTTTACTCGGTGCATTAATTACTGATGGTACCGTACCAATCAACGACGTGATATAAAGGACTGTTTAAAAAAATACCCATTAACCACACTTTCAAAATAACATTACATGTAGTTACTCTCCCCTGAAAGACTTATTGCTATAACCGGAAAGAATGAATCCGGCGGATGTGATTGTGCGCATGCGTAAGGCACTTCCGGCTACAAGCCAAACTTTCCTGTATATTCGCAATGGGAAAATGAACACCCAGCACTTACTGGATGACGGTTGATGATATATTTAGAAGTCTTGGCGTGTCCAGGATATAATGGTGGTCGTAAATTGCCACCAGGGGCTATAAGGGTTGCTTTTAGCATCGACATCAAGTCCGATTCAAAATGTAAATTGCCGGGAAAAGCAGCTCTTGAAATATGATTTATTTAGCACGAGTTTGAGTTGTAATATTTGGGGCCCCCCTTGACGTATATTAAGTTGTTTGCGTTGTTTCTGTTTATAAATTCCAAACAGCATCTGTCAGCGTGGGTACCAAACAGTTCAATAATTTTCCCCTTTTTCGTACATTTAGGTAAATTTGACAAAAAAGCAGAAATAGGAAAAAAAGCAGAAATAGGAAAAAAAAACCAACAAAGGAGGTAAACAAATGCACCTTGCACCATTTGCGGTATATTCGTGAAATATAAACTGTTCCTGCTATTGGTCCCCCCCCCCTTTCCCTTTCAACCCCTAAACCCCCCAAAATCCGCACTCTGACAAAAGGCCAAGAAGCACGTATTTGAATGTATGCAATGTAGATGGGAGACGATTCACTGCAAACACTTGTTATAGCAAGAAACCCCCCAGAATGTTGGTGACATGATATTTTTCATATTGAAAAATTGTGTAATAAATACAAAAGAAAACATTCCTCAGGGCTGAAGGAGACCTAGGAGTAGGGAAAAAAATTGAAAAAAAAAGTTGAAAATTGATGATGGACATGAGTAAACATGGCGTCCCACGCAAATAAATTTCCGAGCAATTTCCGCAATTATAAGGATGACTTGAGTAGGCTTACCGTAATAAATCAATTAAATAATCCCATTTACCAGTTTGGTAAAATGCAATCCATTTCAGCTCATAAAAAACATTAAAAAAAAAACGAAAAACCTGTACACTATTTATCAAATCTGTAATATTTCGAGTCAATAGACGCAGATTGGGACCATTGAGACAGTACACTGTCCAATACAAGTGCTGTCAATTCACCTATCTTCTAGACAAAATGTCACAAATCCATTAGCCATGGATGGAATATCCTGAATTTATAGCCAATTATGTACAAAGTAATATAAGCTTGCTGTCCGACAGTTGTGAGAATAGTCAACTGATGTTCTTCGAATTCAGCATTTTATTTATAAAATGTTCCAAACTATCAACAAAAAAGTTAAGCACGCAACATTTTGTACTATTATCCACTTTACATATTATTAATGCCCATAACCTAACTCGAATTATCAAGATTTCTTAAGTGTTTATTACTAGTATGGGCCAAAGCATTGTCCTTTAATCTTTTTTAATTCAATGCACACAAAACCAAGTTAAAAATTGTCTTGGCATATATACAATGTAATAACCCATTTATAAAACCTATATCAGAAAGTCATGAAATTTAAGAAGAAATTTCATGAAATATTGAACCAACTATAAATGTGTAATTTTTCACTTTTTTATAAAACCTCGCTTAATTGATATTTGACAAAGTCACGAAATTTTGGGAAACATTGCGTGAAATATTGAATTAAAATAGTATTTAGACTTTAAGAGTCAATTTCTTCCAAAAATGTTGAACCATAGTCTTGTATAAATAGAATATCCACAGTTCAAAGTCTTTCCAGTCAAATTTGAACAGAACCACACCTGATTGGGTGACAAAGGGGTAACCCATACAACAATATTTCTTAAAACAGAAAACATGGGATACAACTTTCCACCATATAATTCTGCAGAATTTCTTGGAGAAATACATATGCAGAAATTTACACGATGAAAGATGTCTAATGCATTTTCCTTTGTTCAGTTAGTTTTCAATATACATTGTATATGATGCATATGATGCCAAGTGCAAATTATAATAATTCCTCTAACGATTTTTTTAAAATTTATCAATTACAGTTTCTGCAGTAATGCAACAATCGATTCTGCAGAAATAAAAGCTAATTGATTTGGCAGAAAAAGTCACAATAATTCTGCAGACGATCAGCCGAGGCTAATCCTGCAGAATTCTGATAGATTTTTTGTTTGGGAAATGCCATTGCTTTATATAACCTCATTCAATTTTGGGTAAAATTTCATAAAATTTCGAACGTGTGCATCTGATAAAAATAATAGCATCTATTGGAAGGCATCAATTCCAAACTTACATGAAATAAATAAAATATATTTAAGAATATAATGTAATATAACAAATGGCATCCAAATGGCATTTGTTTGCTGACTGTAGGGTACTGAGTTGAATTGAATTGAATAACATCCCCCAAATTTCAGCAGCACACCTGAGGACCCTTCACAGCACACCGGTTAAAAAAAAAAAAACACTGGATGAAGAATTCAACCCAGGTGAAGAATTAAGTCTAATCAAGGTCTCGACTTTTCCCAGCTATATAAAAACTTTTGCATTTGCATATGAATCCTGGCGTTGAGGGATGGTTTGCTCCCTTTTCTGAATTCAATTTTCCGTCCCACCCTGCAATGCACCCCTTGTCCAGTGGCAGAGGCGCAAAGATTTCGGGGGTATTATCTCCTATAAGTAGTTGCTTGCTCCTTTTTCTAGCGATCTTTGGTTGGTTGACCACCCATTCCGATGATAAATATCCGAGTAACGACTGCTTGAAATTTAGAGAAGAAAAAAAACAGTCCCGAGTGCTAGTAGTCGTACCTCCGAAAGTAATTTGTAAATGTTCACCTACCTGTTTATAACATGTTGTACCTCGAGAAATGCCGAAGCAATATGTTACGGGGTGACAAATACGCACGCACGAACCAGCAAATCATTGAAAATGCTAAACGTGTAACACCGACCACTGGTCACCCCCCTCAACCTCCCTTATATTTCTATACTAGTTTTTTTTTTTTTTCATTTATGTATTTTTTTTCTTCAACCCAAAGCCTTCTTCTTTTCACTCTCAAGTGTCAAACCATACGGTTTCTTATAACGAATTTTGAAATGTACAAATTGCTAAGGTCTCCTATGCAGTCAACTTTTGAAAAATTAACAACCTAAACCTACCCATCGCATATAATGCTGATACATTAATTTTATGGTTTCACAATGTAAAAAAAAAAAAAACTTGTTAAAAATTTAAAGAAATGACTCCTCAAGCTGCTCAAAAGGTAATCCATAAAAATGTCCTAAAATGCGAAACCCGAGTTTAATTTCGGTTCTAATGACCTCTGGTCACCTACGCAATAACACGCTTTTATGGCTTGTAAAGAATTAAAAATCTTGACCACGCCGTTTGATAGGCCTAATCCATTCAATCCATTTCGACTTTTTTTTTAATGATTTATGTTTGGACTGGTGTTAATCGCTGGTCTAAAAAATAATTAGTCACCATTGTCCGTTAATCACCGATTAACAAACCAGCATTGCAGAAAGTATATAATTAAAGTCCAGTTTACATGCATGCAGTTGAATTTTTGACGAAGATGGCTAATTTAATCATAATTAATTCACGAATTTTGCATCATTTATGACGTCATACACCTTTTACTTTACCGGCGATAATTTATTTACACGTTAAATTGTGTACCTTTACGTAAGAGATGCCCAGGAAATTTTCTACATAAAATATAAGGATTGTTACTTCAATTTTCAAGAACTCCCTTTACTATAACTAATTTTCCAACATCTGTATATCCCTACATTGAACTTACATTATAAAAGGAAAAAATTGCAGAACAAAGAACGAAATTCCTGCTATATATACATAATAGCATTTGTTTGAATAATTTAGAGGTGCAATTATAAAAAGTAAAATCTCGTGGTGTACATCAGAAACTCGTAAAATTTTGGAAAAATTACATGTATCTCGTATAGCACATGTCGTGTTCTCCAATGAATCCATAACAGATGTCATGTTCTCCGATGAACCCATAACAGATGTTGTGTTCTCCAATGAATCCATAGCACATGTCGTGTTCTCCAATAAACCATAACACATCGTGTTCTCCGATGAATCCATAACACATGACGTGTTCTCCAATGAGTCCATAACAATAAACCATAACATATTGTCGTGTTCTCCAATGAATCCATAACACATGTCGTGTTCCCCAATATCGAAAATGCTCTTTTTATTATCAGTATAAGAGGGTTGCATACCAGAATAAACCTTTTTTTCTAGATTATTTTTTTATATAATTTTGGTAACTGACAATAACAAATGGAATGAACGAGGACAGCATAAATATTCTGTTATTTGTTTAAATTTTTTTGTTTATGTATATTCCATTTCATAGAAATATGTCCGTAAAGTATACCAGACCCTGCATTTATAAACTTAACAGACATAGTTCCATGAAATTGAATATACATATACATAAACAACAAATTTAAACAAATAATAGAATATTTATGCTAGGTCCTCGTACATTCCATTTGT
>JAQGCC010001181.1:0-25852 GCA_034698905.1 Xestoiulus laeticollis | reverse complement strand
TTTTCTAGCATCGTTTTTCTCGTTTGCCACAGTCGTCTGGTTTTCGTTCAACATGTTTTCCATTTTCGCGCAGTGTGGTCGAACGCAGCTTTACACTGAGTTTTTGCGGCGTTACAAAATACAGAATCTCACACGTAGTTATTCGAAATTTAACTTTATTGAAACGATCATTGTAAATGGTACTAGATAAAAGCAAGGATCAGAAAACGTCTCGTTTTCTTATTGCAGCAGAGTACAAACGCATTTCCATTAAATACATGTATAATAATAAAGTGGGATCATCAGAAAAAATTAATCCACCAGGAAAAATTTCGAGCAAACAAAATAATTTAATAATAGTGATTGTTTTTTAAGACGTGTCAATGCACTTTAAAATAAGAGCAACCTTTTATTTTTTAAAACGCAGACTAGATTGAATCATTAATCGTACTGCACAATAATATTATTATATATTTTTGGTGTCACTTTCTCCTCAATTTCATTATAGATTATATATACCAAAATGATTTTCTGATTTTGAATAATGAATCGTAGATTGATGCGCGTAGAATACAAATAAACTATTTTTCAAATTTACCAAATACATTGACCATCAACCTGGATAACGAATACTCTTAAATTCAGGAAGTCATTTGCATATAACAAGTAGTCATATATATATAAGCGCACAAATAAATGTTTCGATCGGTAGCAACCCAAGGTATTTACAATCACAAAAAAATCAGAATTGCTGCCTTATCCCTCAAATAACTAGAATAATAAACGTATTTGCATCAGTGGATGCCAAAATTCTGGGTAGGGTACAGTATATGTATCGTTGAAGGCATGAGGCAATCGAAAAATTTGATAAAAATAAAATAAACGCGGCATGAATACTTAATTGGGACCATATTACTACCTCAATTCATGTATCGGATCCTCAATTCGGTTTTAAATCCAAACCACATTAGGTCCTATATCTACCTGGTTCAATCATCCTAGATTATGACAATTTCTCTTTACTTGGGTGGGGGTGGTGGAGGTGGAATTCCAGAATGTTTTTTTTGCATTCGACCATTTGAAGAACTTGTAGGCCGTTCATCATCATCACTCTCTGGAAAACAATTAAGTGTTCTGTTAAAAACTAATAATGCAACACCTCATTAGGTAACATGAGAAAAAAAATCATACCAGGAGGGCTGTCGAGGAAGCTGTTTCTCACAGGAGGAGACGGAGGCGTAAAAGGCTTTCTGTTGCTTTTCACAGGAGTAGGAGGAGGCGAAGGCTTTTTGCTATATCGATTTTCAACCTTGTCTTTGTTCTGACCATTCGTTATTACATCATCGAATTCAAACATTTCGCTTAATTCGGCTTCTTCTATGGCTTCTTCGACTTTTATGAATCGCTTATGTAAAATCTTGTCCAACTCTTTGAACTTCATGGTGCAATACTAAGCCAGTATATAATAAATTTGCTGTTAGTTTTTGTACAATGTCTACAGAACCACGACAAGAAGTAAATTTCTTTCTTAGTACAGGAAAATGTATTACTGACCCCACTAAGACTCTTCATTAATTCAAGTTGGCTATTTAATCTGCCTCCTTCTTCTTTGCCACAATATTTTTCCAAATTATCCTTGGTCAAATGAAACATCTTGTAGCCATCCATACCAGAAAGAATTTTCTGGATGCTACAAGTTTTTGTTGTTGAAAATATTATGTAAAAACTTGTTGGATCACACGCTTAAAATTGTTTAAAAAAAACATACCTGCTATCAAAATCTTTGGCCTGCAAGAAAACTTGAACGTCATTCTCTGTAGATGACTCGTTGATTTGCATAGGTGGAAGTCTGGGTATGGTGATGCCTGACCTTTTCTTATACAGCTCTTTTTTGAGCGTCAGTTGGATTTCCCTCTGAAATTGCTCACTGACTATAAATATATATAAGCAAAATTTGCAATGTCTAGACCCATCAAAATGAAAAAAATAGTGTTTGTGATGAAACAACACAAATATGAAATTGACTAGAACCATGAATATCTATATATTTTATAATTATTAATCCGAAATATTTTAATGTAATGAGAAATTTAAAACGAAGCAATATTTCAACTTACTTTCTGGATCTAGTATTTGCTTGGTTTGTGGCACTTTGACTGGCTCGATCTCCACTGGTGCCTTAATAACCTTCTTCGCCGCTTGCTCTGCTACATGAAATATGGAACCTTTTAACTTGTCATAATATTTGGTGTTATAAATAACCAAAGCAACTACTACAGCAGATATGATGTGGTGAAAAACACAATAGAAATTGCAGCAACGAGGAGCGACACTGGACTAATGAAGCAGCAAACAGTACACTACAGGCTAAATACAGTATTTATTGAACTGCTGTACAGTAAAAGAGCAGAAGGAAATCAACAACAACAAGAACAATTTTACTATAACAAAGTTCACAAACATATCTCAAATGACAAATGGTGGTAACAACTGACCAAACAAAAACTAAGCAGAATAATGGCTTTCTTGGAAAAACAGACTACTTTGAAATTCTTCGCAGCAGTCAACACACAATATAAATCAAGCTCCTCAGGCCACAATAAGGCGCACACATTTCCATATATTTAGTTAAAAATATATAATATGGATATTTATATATAGATATTAAAAAGGCTTATTTATAAGTGGAATGTATGGAGTTGCATATCTGCAATCGCATTTTAAGTTATTTATGCAAAAGGAAGGAGCGGAAATGATTACAAATTAGCACAGAACACTTCAAAAATTAGGAAATATTTTTCAGATATGAAAACCATAAATTTATCCCATTTCGTCAAGAAAAGCATTGGTATATGCAAATAATTTCTTTAGGCCGTTTTCTAAAATGATAATCAACAAAATATGGCCACAAAAAATATTTTAGCCATTTAATGTAACGTTATTTTGATTAAAATATGCAGAATTTTTATCCCAGTCCTCATTCAAAAATTATTTCCCAAATTTCGACGCTTTATCTATGCTATCTTGCTGAAAGGTATCCTTTAAGATGTTTTAAAACTGCAGTCAGATTATCTCGTATATGTGTATAATAATCATATTTTTTTTTAAAATATATACACGTAAAACGATTGCACGTAGATAAATTGAATTAATGGGGAAACGACCAGAACGACGTTAGTATTACGAGTTATGCTTCCAGAGAATAAGAACAATTCAAGGCTAACTATGATTGGACCCGCATGCATAGGGGGTAAAGAATGATTGATATCCTAAATTAACGTTTTAGATAATTGCATCATGAATATAAAATTATTTTGATGATATGATGGATTATCTGAGCACTATTGAAATGAAAATACAACACAAAAAAATTGAGCTTTCCTATATCAAATTAAGTAGCAGACCCATTTTGAGGACATTTGAAAATAAATTTTTAAATCGATAAACAATTATTCAGAAAAATAAACGGCTGTTTTAGGCGATATTTGGGTGATAGGTTTGATTGGCTTAAAATGTGATTAGACATTTTAACAGCTAGCATTGATATGTTATTTTGTGTTTATTAATAAATCCTTAGCCGATATTTTCATGACGTGTTTCAATGACTTGGTTAAAGTTAGTATGACAGTCGTATGCATTGATCATTGATCATTGATTCCAATTTATTTAAGGCAGGGGTCGGCAACCTTTTGAGACGGAAGAGTCAAAAGTGATAATTTTCAAAATTTCTCAGTTTTTAAAGAGCCACTTTTTGTATTATGGTGTATTATGATATATACACAACTTGACATCGAAAGAGCCGCAGGTTGCCGACCCCTGATTTAAGGTAATCAAAAAGTCAATACTGACAACGAAAGAAATTAAAATATATTTTTGCACTTAAAGTTAAATATAAAACTTATATTGCCTAATTTAGAATAAATTTCGTGGTAAAAATGTACGATTATCTCGTTTATACCAAGGAAAAACTTGTCAAGAACCTGAATGTGGTCTGAAAATTACCACCTATGTATGATTTGGCATACAAAGATTTAAATTTATTTATTAAACGGTTCAAAAACCTTAGATGCACAAAATTCTTTCAAAATCGGAACAACTAAGGATGAGCTTGTCATTAGCAGATACACCAAGTGCAAGACTCGTTACACTGTATTAAACCAAGTCCTACATAAGGATCAAAATAAATGATAACGGAAAAAACACTGTTGTGATTGAGTTATGCGAACCCACAAAATCTGGTCTTAAATTGACTGCCTATAGATAAATAATTTCCTAGAGATATAGCGATACCATTTATCAATAAAGAAGAGTAAACGTAGCATGAATGGTGGATAAAGAGTGAGATGGGAGAAATAAATTATGACACCTCAACCACTTAAAATAATATTGAGATTAGGTTTGCTGAATCGGGACATTGATTAAGAACGCACAGACTGTTGCAGTCCAGTTAACGCACGGTGTAAAATACACGGGTGGAAGCAGAAGCGTACCATTTTGAGCTGAATGTAAAAGTGCATTCTTCCAATCGCCCAGCGAAAAAACATAGTACAGCAAAAACTATGCTTCCAACGCACGACAGACTGTTGGGGCAGAACAGACACACAATTCTTAAAAATAACGAAATTCACCCCTTTTACCAATGTTCTTTTGTCTCCAGTTTTGTGTAGCCGGTGTGGGAGTAGGAGGCGGAATGGGAGGTGGGCGTACAGGCGGGTGCAAGTCTCCAGAAGTGCTGCCATCAGTTGAAAGCCGGGAAGAATCCTGCAATGGATAAACTGGTCAAAATCACGACGAAAAACCCAGAGAAATGCAAAAACGTGAACAAATGCTACACTTCTTAATTCTGATTAAAAAAAATAGTCTACAAAGAGTGTCTAGCAAAAGACAAAATAAGAAAAAAGTAAAAAATATATGCCAACCAATGAAAATTGTTAATATTCGATTAAAATTTAAAATAAATAAATTATCTTTCTTTATAAAAAAACAACCTTTTGCAGGTTACATAACAATCTGCAAAGTTATAAAAACTACAAGAATTTTAAAGATTTCTCCATTGCTCTACACCCTGACATTAATTAGCCTCGAGATTTCAGGTTAGAGAAGCAAGAAAGATAGGGTCAGGCTGCATCATGCAATTTTTAGTCATGAATTTCACACATGCATGGCTTGCCAATACCCTACCTGTCTGTACATTTCTCTTCCTGGCCCATCATAGAGAGGATTACCAAACACTACCTCATCATGCATGTTAATTGGAGTTACAATGGTGTGAGGCACGTGGGCGACTTGATCACGAGAGTTGCGAGCCTTCCACCATCGACGATTATCATCTAAAATCTATGGAACAAAAGAAAATAATGAAAGATAATCAGTGATTTAATTAAAATTAAGTCTGGAATTATTCAAATGCCTTGTACCAATAATTTTGCATATAAGCAAAATAAGACAACATATCAATCACAAAAAACTTGAAACTAGCTCATCAATTTATCAAATAAAAACAAATAAAAGATATGATGAAAATGAATGGATGTTTAACATAAATGTATATTTTCATTTTCTAAAAAGCTAGGAAGATTGAAAATGGCCTTTAGACAATGAGGTAGTCCAAAAAAAGATTAAATAATTCAAGCACAACAAATTCTTTTGCAAAACTTACTGAGAAATTAAAAAATATTACCATATGTAAAGGCCCATTTTTTGCAAATTGTAAAGGAATTTTTGCAAAAATAAAATAAGTTTACTTCACCCAATGTTTGAGACATTATCGCTTGCGCATGCTATTGTGCACGAAAATGCACAGACTAAATAAACTTCTCACGCCGTATATTAAGAACGAAATCAAGGCAAATCTCTAAGTTGAAGATTTATAATTTCAATATTAAAACGAATATATTATACCATGAATCCCTTGATATTTGCCTTAAAAATACAGAAACATTCATACATAGGGGATGTACTAGTACTATATACTAAATATTAAAGAGTAGATTTGTGTGCAGTGACAGCATGATGTTTCATGTAATAACCCCACTCATGCTACGAAGGGGAAAAACCTGTAAAATATGCATTGCACTGTGCAAAGGCATCTCATTTTCAAATGAAAAAAAATAACTGGTTTAACTTACCTCCAAAAATTCTCCTCTGAAAACGCTCAGTTCCTTGTCGTTGTTGGCTGTTCTCGGAAATATCACTTGGACAATCTTTGCCCTCCTGGCCTTCAGGTCTTCTAGAAACTGCTGTTGATGGCGTTCAAAATCCCGCTGAGGATCCATGGACACTCTTTGCTCAATTGAATCGGCACTAATGTTGCTGCCCACATATTCCTGCTCCGAATGTGGAGAGTGAGGACGATATACTTCTCTCTCCTTGGGTGGAAGGTACATGGGCCTACGATGCCCTTCGGGTGACGAAGCTTGATCGGAAGGATCGCCATTGTAGTAATTGGAACCATAACCATTGTGGGAACCTTGCTCCGAATGCAAATATTCTTTATCCTGCAATTCCATCTGAATAATTAGGGGCATCGTCAGCCTTGTGCATTTCAAATTTTCAAGTTTCTAATGCAACGCATGCATGATACTTTGTCAAGGCATTCACCTTGTGTTGCATCTGCCGAGCTTTGGCCGCCGCCGCTGCTGCAGTTGCAGCTTTTTCAGCACGTACCTTTTCATCATTAAATGGATAATCCGGTGAATAGCCATCCCTGAAAGTGGGCCGGTAGTGCTCTACGTATCCCTTATATTGATCTCTAAAAAATGATAAAATGTGACAATGTATTGACATGTGGTTTTAAACTTTATAAAAACATTAAGAGCATACTAAATCCTTCAAATCTTTAATAATAAATTGCCACCCACCTAGACACCACCCAAGGCTCTCCGAGTGAATGCCACAGATCACTTTCTTTCGACGTAAGGCAATTCCCCAAAAGTTCCACGGCTTCCTTGGTAAGTAGAGGGGAAACTACTCTGGATGCCAAATTGGTCCCATAATTTGAGTCCTGGCTGGCATCAACAATCAACGCCAGCGGTGTGAATAAGAAATGGACCAACTCTGGCGCATTCGGATCATGGATGTGATTTTTTAACTTGGCCTATTCCAGACAAAGAATAAGCTCATAACTTTGAACACCGCTATGTGCATGATACCAAACAATTACATCCTAAAAATTTACCAGTAAGTTAAACGACAATTTAAATTTCTGCAGCACATCGATGAAATCATTTTCAGGAGGTGGTTTTGCTCTCATTTTCAACATGCCATCTCCATGGTCCTTCTTTTTGTTCTTCCTGTCTTTCCTTCGTCGTTCTAATTCTCTGTAGGCGGCAGCAGCACTTTGTAACCAAGCGATGAATTGCTCGATATCATCGAAGCAATGGTTGAGAATACCCTAAACGAAGTAACAGTGGACTGTTTACATGCTAATATAAAGATTATGCCATAAATAAAAAAATTGAAGCAAGACAAAGATGCAGTCCGTCCCTTGATGGTGTAGTCAAATAATATTTCTAAATTATTTGAAAATGTCCTACTTTTTTAATAAAAAGGAAAATTCTTTTTTATAAGTCACATAACTAAATCTTTTTTTCACTAATTTTCCTGAATATCTATTTAGAATTTTCTTCATTTTAGACTTATCTAAATTTGAAATAATACTCAAGAACAAATAATCCTTAACTATTTCAATAATTAGAAATATAATACTAATAATAAATAAAATTATAGTAATTGAAGATTTTAAAACCACCAATTTCATTTTCGAAGCTTTTTTGAGTGCATATTCAGACTCGTATATCAGAATGTAAAAAATAAAAAAATACTAACCACTTCTTTTTCATATTTTTCGCTGCTTGTAGAGGACGTTTCGTCAATAGAATCTCTTGTATTGTATGGGGGTGATGACCGAAGATTGGACATTGATTGCTGTTTAATTCCGTTGATAGGCGGCTGAGGAGCAGGAGAACTTGGTGGCGGTGGCAATTCTGGCTTTTTATAACTAAATCAAATATGAATGCAATTTTTAGCAAATTGGAAAATGTTTGGCTACTACTACAGAAATCACTATAGCAACAACATTTAGGGCAGCTAAAATATAAGGATTCGCCAGGTAAAGCCTTTTCAACATAGTCATAGCCACTTGAATATTTCAGTATGTAAATCGCAATTGTGTATGCAAACCGCAAAGGCAATTTCACTATTGCATGTGGGGTAGCGGATTGCCAAAAATTATAATTTTATATAGATTTTTAATGTCTTCCTGAAGTTCCTGGCCTTACAGATAAATTTTTGTTTTTAAATAGGTGACAAAAATATATAAAACAGGTACATTATACATTTATAGGTACAATTTTGGACATTTTTGGCGTTAAATTCGTCACCACTGCATGATGTTTTGAAAAAAATATCTAATTGGATAAGGTGTATTTTGGTACATTATGGTTTTTTACGTCAATTTTTGGTCCAACCCGACAAAGTGAACATCAGATATTTAATTTGTATAAAAAAAACACACAAAAAAAAATTACACCTCGATTTGTCTGTAAGGATCATTATTTTGTAGAACTGGCAAAGTGGCACATATTTGCATTATTTAATAGTTCGTAATATGATTTAGCAGGAGTTAGTTTTAAAAGTATTAATAATGCTCTTACGGTGATTTCCATTTCCCCGCCATGAACAGTTTCATATCTTCTACGATGATCTGGGCCTAAAAATAAAAATAATTACATTGGTCGTACAACATAACACCATTTTTCACCTCAATAGAATTCTTGAAAGTTATTAAATTACAGCAAATAACTCCAATCAAAAGATAAACAAGCCTAGTACCCATCGCCAGGACAAAATAAATACAATGTAGCATATATGAACAATTCTATTAAAAATGATACCAGGGAGTCTACGTAGGTAGGCTTGCTTGATGACACACCCATGATAGTTACATTATTACCCCACTCAATTCACCTTTGCAGGTGTAAGGTCACTACTAAAATCCGACTTAGTACTAAAAATCGAAACGTTTACACCTTATTTTACAAATGAATGCTTTATCCATCAGATAACAAAACTGGTTAACAGTGTGAAGAGAAAGGTGCAACTAGGTTATATGAACCGCATGCCAGACAACTTATGCATGGTTACCACCCTTTAGTTGAATATTTGAAGCAAGAATGTAATGGAAATTTAAATTACAATTGCAATTAAAAAATTCGTGATTTATTTAGAGTAAAAAAGGTTGGGTTTGTTTAACTGCAAAAAAACATGCAATTTAATCATACAATTAGTTAAAATATATTTGTGGATTTTGAAAATTTACGATGTTCTTGTAGTTGGAGAAATTCAAAACATTATATTCCATGAACTCAGAATGAACTCTGGAAAATAGTTTTCTAATTGCAAGACATTTCAATAGCACAAAAATCTATGGAATGTCAACTGCTTGTCCACGAAATTACGCGCTATAATGACCAACAAGTAAAACTATTACATCAATGACAAAACACAAAATAAAAACCTATACTTAAGTTAGAAAAAATGTCAACGTCTAATTTTGGCAAATCTATACGTGTCATAAATTGATAAATTGGCAACTGAAATCCAGAAATAAAAACTGGAACTTGAAACTCTAGTTCTATCTTATCAGCTAATATGTAGTGTGGCAAACACAATAACTGGTTTAAATACAAAGCAGAAAATACCGTTAGGTTGGTTTTTCCATAAACAGCTTTCGAGCATGCGTGCAGTCATAATCGAGGGTAAAAATTAAAAACTTGTGTACCACACATACTTTAAGCACGCTAGAACAAATTGGCCTCCAAATTTTGCCATTTTGACTTTGGGCAGAATATTAATCAAATGCCAATCTATATTGGATGGAAAGCAGGTTTAATAAAAAAAAAATTGTGATCACGAATATGCACCAAAACCAATCAGAATACAGTGTATAAAAATATTGGTTAGAATAAATAATCCAGCCAATATGCTTTGTCAATCACTATATGCTTGACATGGGTTTACCAATAAGTTTATTTTAAATCATTTATTTTAAATCAGTTTATACCAAAATTCATCTCAACAGGATTGCAAACATGTATGCACATTTACGTAATACATGTACTTGTTTCTAGAAAATAACATGTTAAACATCATTGCACTATTTGCATATTGCTGCTGATAAACTTGCTTAATCTCTTCACAAAGATATTATTCGAAGAATGTGCATTACGGTTTATATAATGTAACCCCCTTTCCTTGATCGTGCTCAGAACTGCCTCAAATGCACGAACATAAAAATTTTCAAAAAGAAATTTTACGTTAAAATAAATCTATAAACAAGCCAATGCATTGTAAATAAATGTTCGCAGTAACCTTAATCTGCAACACCCGAGTTTCCAATAATAACAAAAAGCAATTTTTAAAAAGCTTTGGTATAATAACGATAAAGACGAATTTTGTGCCCAAATTCAAAATGTTATATAAATGGTACAGAATTAGCATGAATGCTCGCTGTGCCTTACCTACTCAACATGTAATTTAAAGTCAACCCATGCAGTAAAAGTTACATCACTGCCAGCAATAAGCAAATAACTAATACTAAACAGTTCCATTATTTGTAATATTTTTATCCATTGCAAAACACATTAAACTTGTATCCATTGGCACATGTATTAGATCATTGACAATGTCCCAACATCCGAAACAGGAAAAAAGGAAGTTTTACGAATAAGTTTTTCCAAAACTAAATTTAAATTAACAGAACTAAGTATCCAGGATTAAAAAAACTTTGTAAAAAAAGTAAATGAATCAGAGCACATCGAACATGTAACAGCAATAGATTAAGAGGCCATTCAATAATAAATTGTAAAGAAAAGATTTCCAAGCAAATACATGTACTTTAGGATTCCTGCAGGTTGTTACTTATGTCTAGCTAGCCGGATTTTAAAAAAGTTACTTCCAAACAAGAGGAACCGTATCAAATTGAGTCTACCTTGATCGCAATAATATATAGTGAGTACATTGCATTGAAACAGAATCGAAGAAATCAGAGCAGGAAAATTGTCGAAAAACAAAACAAGAAAAAAAAAACTTACTTAGAAAGCCCAGTTTCACTGTCGCATAAACAGGTAGTTGTGATTAAATCGTGTTTTTATAAACACCGAAAAACACAAAATTTTGATAAATTCACCGAAACAGGAGTACAGAGACCGCTCAGAAACTAGACGAATGCGTATATGGAAATGTTATAGGCGAGTTTCCGAAGGGGGGGAGGGTCCACCTTCGGTCTTACTTCAGGGAAAATAGCCGTATAGACTCGCATGCATGTCCCAATTGGGACAATCAACCATATTTAGGTCAAGCAGGTAGGTAGAAAGACTGGATCTGGCGAGCGGAGCTGCCTTTCGCCTACAGGAGTGGGCATTAAAATGCATTGCAAAAAAAAAAAAAGTCAACCACATGTACAGCAACGGAATTAAAATGAGCGAAAGGGTTGCACTTCCCTAAAGCTAAGAATTTTAAAAGTAGTGTACGTGCATGCAACAGCTGCGGATGAAATGCTTTTTTCAGAACAATAACAAAAGTGAAGTGCTGCGTAAAACGGCGATAAAAACGCGGTTTAATTGAAACAGGTATGTCTAAGAAGATAAAAATTCGCCAAGACATGCTTCGAAAACTCTTAGCATAGCATTGCAATATATCTTTTCAAACGAAGAGTAGGAGAGAAATGCAATAAATACAATTACATTCAAAGAACGCATTTTTCATTCATATAATAATAAAAAAAATTAATTCCGTAATTTTTTTTTGGTATAATGCTCTAATTAATTTTATCCATCGTAATAGCCCCCCCCCCCTTCCCTATTCATTTAACATTCATTCATAACACCATTATTAGCATAAAGGTGTGACAGAGATTACAATACAAACATTGTTGGTCAAAGTATGCCACCCTGTTAGTGATCCTTGCATACGTACAATAAGTATGGATAAAAGCATTTCAATGGTATCAGATTTATAAAAATATCATGCAATATTTACGAAACTTTATCAAGGGAAACTTGTATATACATGTATAACTCACGCCATACCTGTGTGTATGGCGATTTATGTTTACATCAGCATTTTTTCAAGGACCTACATTTGAAATTACAAAAATCCCCTCCCCAAATGTTGAGGATTAACAAAACTTTTACCATAACGTTTTCTTATGTGTGATATACGAGCTCAATTGACAAGAAAAATAGCTATTGATAATCACATTGATTTTGTTGTATAAAACAGCAGTAAGGTTTGGCCGATATCACAGCATGGTTCAAACGCAAAAATGTTACTCTCCCCACATTCCATTAAAATACCCCGCCTATAGAAAGGGGAATAATGAATAACGAACCTATATTGGTTCGTTTAAGTTATGTGCAAGTGCGAAAACACGTGCACAAATGCGTATACATGTACACATATCAGACTACAACTTTCAAAAAGTTTTTTACATCGGGGATCAAATGTCAAACGTGTTTATTCAGATTAAAGTTAAATACGAGCTCGTACATAGCATTTAATAATAAAAAATAGATTATCCCAAACTTAAGGACTGCAGTTATGCCCAACTGAAACTGCAATTTTGCTGCATTGCTGCACAGCAGTTTTAATGTTCAAATCTACATGTATGTACATGTATATTCGAAGACGGTATGTATTTAAATCCATTACATTTCCATGTTGTACGAAAACTTGCCATTGTCGTGAGTTCTCTTCAGTTCTACTATTGTAATTAACTGCAGTATATTCATATAATATACATGTAGTTGTTTATCTGTAGTGAAAACAATACTCTACAGTCTACACGTACACAAGTACTGCTGTAATTGCAGTGACATTGAATTATTAGCGTATAATTAAAAATTAGTTTCACTGGAGACTGGGTGTAGAAAACCTGCATGCAGCAAAAAGTAGTTGCATCTGCAATTTCACTGCATGGATTCCGTAACATCAAAATACAATATTACAATGTACTTCTTAAAGTTAAAATGCAATTTTTGATATTTTAAAATGGGTCTTAATGAATAGTTACTTAACCAATGGCATCAAGTGGCAGTTAGCACATGCTTATACTGAAACAATCCCATGCAGCTTCTATAACAATCAATGCTACAAACCAACAAAAATAGTTGTAAATATATTTTTTCAACGAGGGCCTTATATTATACAGAAAATGTCCAATACATGCGCAACATATTGTGTCATTCATTGAAGTTTGATTAAATACTGTAATAAAATGAAAGCTTTAGAGCAGAGCTGGGGGAAATGTTAAGTAGCGTATACGTGGGTTGACGTTGCTTGAAACTATACTTACACATGTAATGCAAACAGCAGTAGAATGTGAAAACGCACAAACTATAGCGTCTGAATAAAGAAAACCCCATGCATGCACGAAATTTGCCTTGTACCGGTTCAGGACCCTTTACTGGAGAATCTGCAGCTATAGACTACGGCAAATAGATGTAATTTAAACATTCTCTAGTTCCATGGCATGCCATGTTGGAAACTTCATTCTCTATAGTGCAGCGATTTTCCAACTGGATGCCGCGAGCAAATGCCAGGGGTGTTGCAATAATATTTAATTTTCACTAAGATTTAGCAATTTAGCAGTAGAATCCGTTTTTATAACATGGCAACACCAAGAAATAATGAAAAATTCATTCGAATTTACAGTTTCAGTTATCGCATTAACAACTGGAAGACCAATATTTTGCAAGTTTTTCTACTTTTTTATGTATATTTTGAGTTTTTGCTACTTTATTTTCAAATTGGAGCTACCAAACTTACAGGGAATTTCACTCTACATAATCCTAAAATTCTATAATTTTTAAAGACAACTGAGAACCGCTGCTCTAGTGCCATGCCATTTGGAATAAAACGAAGCACCTCTAGCTATAACCTATATGATACTTCCAACGTAGATGAGCGACCCTTTTTTGTACTAACTTCTTGCTTGTAAAACTGCTTGTAGGAGGCTCTGCACCCGAATTGAGCTAATTAAAATATCCATAATCGAATAACACGTTTGTTAACAAGCCTACTGCTTGAACGGTTTCAAACGACCTTGCAACATGGCATTCTCGTTTTTTGTGTGATTTAGACGTCCATAAGTCACGGTTAGCCTGTTACCAAACTCTGCCCGAGACCATAAATTTAACCAGACTTTCAGCTCGGATGGAGACTGCATGAGCAGGATTACCAGTACCTTGTTATTACCATAGCAAACTTGAAAACAGATTGTCAAACACCTTAGTTGACCTTCAACCAACTATTAAACAACTAAATGTAACTTGCCAGAAAAGATGGCCTTCACGCTTTATGGTTACATTTGCACTCCCACCCTCATGCTACCTACATGTACATGTACATGTGTACCTGAGCCGGCCGCCATCATATGAAAGTTTTTGTTCCAAGGCACCAGGAAGGAAGAAACAAACAAACAAAAGATACGGATTGCAAATTGCGCAACGCAGACGGGGTGACTAAGTTTAGGTTAGGCGAGTGAAAAGTGAACTCTAGGTAGAATCGAACAAATTAACAATTAAAGAACTGGCATTGTTTTGGGGTTACCTCAACTCCTCCACAACACACTTTTTGATTAGTCTCTCTATAGGAGTGACCATTATAAAATGTTCACTTTCTCGGTATGGTACTAATGAGCTAGTAACCTAATTGCAAGAAAACTGCTGAAGAAATATCGGCATAAAATCTTAGTTGCAATTGCTAATTGGAGATTTCACCATGTGCAGAGCATAATAATTATCTTTAAAACCCGATAATGAATACTGTTTATGAACGGTAGTTACAATCCGACACAATGCGACATAAAGCATTAGTATAGTTTGGTTCATTAGAGGTCAGTTTAAGGGTAAAAACATAGTGCTATCAGCGATTAAAGAATCGCTTCATTCTAGAATGTCAATGATTCCTAAAGACATACCTGCGATTCGAGATGCACCCGCACATAGTATAGCGGCGCATCAAGAATAGAGCACTACATGATTCTAGCATGAATCCAGGACACAAACGAGTTTGTCTTTTCAAGAATCTTTCTTGATTTTAATGAGTTCTGAATGATATCGAAAACAAGATTCTCGATTGCAATCATTGATTCCAGAATCATTCCAGATTCATTCTAGAATGAAGCGATTCTTTAATCGCTGATAGCATTATTTTTTTTTACCCTTAGGGTCCAAAGGCAACTAAGGTCATGGAGGGTCCATACTTATATTAGGTGAATTGTAATATTACATGATGATTACAGAGAACACAGAAGAAAATTACAGAGATGAAGGACAACAGTTTGGGCCGATTTTTAGAGGAACTATCCAGCATTTGCATGGAATCACTGTAGAAAACCGCGATAATCACAGTCAGGATAGCCGATCTGGGAATCGAACCCAGGTCTCCCGATTGCAAGGTGGTTAGCATAACGCTAAGCCATCCTTTTAAAAACCTGTAAATAGAGTCCCTCTATAATAGTGAACTACCTGCAAATAGCGATCCCTCACAGTCGATATGGATCGATTTTATAGAACATACTGAACCCTCAAATAGCCACCTTTTGGTTCGGCCCATATATAATATTGTGGTGACGCTAGGATTTCACCAGGTGATCAGTTTGTTTATTCAAGAAAAGCTTTATATGCATTAATGCTTATAGAATTGTACATGTATATCAAGACTCCTTTGAGTTAATAATAGTATGCGAGCCACATTTAATCATTAATTATTATTGTAAACCGACTCTAAGGACAGCTGATCACAAGCTTAGACATTTCCGAAAAATGAAATCAATCCTAACCCAATCCAAATTACCAAAATTGTTTGCGAAATTTTTTTGGGAAAACGTCCGGTTACCTCCTAAAATTAATATTCTACTTTCTACAAGTGTTACTATTTAACAGTATGTTTTGTCACTAATTTGATTACATGATTTTCATCTATATTACTTCACACACAAACTTATACAAGCATTACAAAAGATCAAGAACTTACATTTGGATGGCATAGCCTCGCTTTTCATAAAACACGAAGAATTTAATCCCGACCACAAACTTCTGTATGCGATAACAGAAGACTCAAAAAAACTAGTTTTAAATCAATATTTACAAAAGTTTCACAAATTTGCGATGCCAGATTTTATATCCAATCAGTGGCGTCACAGTGTTCGAACGTTACGATTCAGAAATGTTATCGCAGCTTATTGAAAGCCCGGGTTCATCCGGATTGCCGATTGCGTATAAATTGGACAAACGCCAAATTTGGGAAACGTTTCACCTCTAAATCTACCTGTGCGAATAGTGAATTTTACCTTCCTACATAATACTGCGTACGCAACAGCACTACGCAAATAAATGGTGAAACAAAATTCCTCTAATAAATACCACGATAAAACTTGAAACCACCCACGCCACAAAATTAGCTACCTCAATCAGAACTATTGCATGAATTGCCCTTATTCAATTGCTTTATCGTACATCGCTGGTGTCTCAAAACCACACCTTAGACAGGAACGTGAAAAAAAAAATATACAAACATGCTAGATATTCAAGGACTTATTCTTTTCTGGGAACTTTTCTTACACATCAATAGCAGCAATTTTGTATTGAGAGATGCAAATTCTTGCAAACATGAATTTGTATGTACATGTATCATCTGATGGGGAGAAACCAAAACAACGTCACACGCACACTTGTGGTTAGGGTGTTTTATTTTCATAGCTAGAGCCAAGCCCCATGGCTGAAAGGGCATTGGTGGTTAAATGAGTCATTTCCAGAGACGAAACTGTGTCATTTCTTTCTATTAGTTGCATGACATTTTTTCCTCTACATAAACCACTTATTGACTTCCTACACTCTTTGGGATACCATAGTTTTTATGGTGCAAATTTTCGAATCAGACCCTGCTGAGACATTTGTAGGTCTCATCCTCCCATTAACGCCAGTTTTATCAGTAAGCAATACATGTAAATAAGGTCAATTGAAGAGGTGTCCGTCAAGGTTTTTTTTTTATTAACTAACAATAAGGGAGGCTCCTCTGAGTCTATTCCAACCCTAAGATGTCACAACACCCTTGGAAAATTATTAAATCTGTTGACCCTCCTTAACATATACATACAATGCGCACATTGTATTAGAGAAATGTAATACCAAACTGGTCCATCAACTTAGTCATTGTGTTTATGGATATATACAGCTGCATTTTGAAATGCCAGAACTTTCTGGCGATCATCCAGAAGAGAAAACAGAAACAAACTTACCGATTTTTGGACGCATTGAAAAATGTGCATTTCAGAATTGTTCAAGTTTTTCGCCTTGGGTTCCTCCTTGACGATGAAAACTAGGATGTTATTGTATGGCTCTTTGTTATCTGTTCCTTGGTATGCCATTGGTGAAGTGATGAGGTTCATCGGAAAGCGTTCCACGACATCCTGTAAGAATATTGAGTATGAGATAAATATAAACGTTTTAATAACAAATAATTTCCATGAAATCAAACCAAATATAATTCTTAATCATTAAAGCTTCTATAGTTAAGTCCTCATCAATATATGCAAGGAAACTACTGTAAATACTCGATTAAACTCCGGGTCGTTTACGAGCGTAATTTCTAATGAACCCTAGATGGGTGTTAGGGGAATTCCCCAAGTGCTTGCGCCTCATGGTTTCTGATATATCCAACGCAGTTATTATTGAAGTATCATGCAAATAAAATACCAGTACCGTAGATGTGTGTATCGGGTAAGTTTTTGTCATTTTTAATTTATTGGTAACAAATTTGAGGGAATAAAAATAATAAACTCCAGGTCTCAAATAAACCACGGGTCAACGTTCGATAGCTAATGAAAACTTAGTTAACAAATCTTATAAAGTGTTATTTGATTGTCCATCCCACACAAGAGCCAATTGAGTATTTAAGATAAGACAATTATGGTAACCAAGAAATAATTAAGAAACATTTTGGACTGTGTTAGGAAAATGGAAGTTCTTCATTTAAGATTTCTAAGCTTCTATTAGGAAGCAGAAATTTTTTTTTGAAGGAACTAAAATACACAACTATCCTGCTAACATTGCTGTCATATTTTTGACGTTTCCAACATCAATGTAAAAAAATTTCATATTTAGAAAACGTGGAGATATTGTCCATTAAAATAACAAACGTTGTCAAGAATGTTAATTAAGATGAAGTGAACGCCAAGTGTTGTACTTCAAATTAATGTAGTGAGGTAAGTTTTCAATTAATTAACATACTGCAACTGAAGTTGATAATCAACATCAAGAATCCTAATCTCCACTAGCGTAAAATCTCTGCATAAAACAATGTCACCAATTTAGGATGGGCATTCCATCCTACACTCTTATCAAGTCAAGAATGGGGTCAGATCAACTGCCCTTGTATGACGTTTCCAAAATGCCAAATTAAGGTCATTGTATTAACAGTGAAATTCACTCTGCAAATGAGAATCCCAGAGTGGTGCATCCTAAAATGTCAATTAAGCAATTGATACCCCACTTGAGCAATCTGTTTGATATACCAGTAAAATAGAAGAAAACCAAAAGAGCAGAATAACATCCAATAACTCACCCCATTCTCAAAATCAATGATGACGACCTGTTGCTTCAGTAACCTCATTTGCATTTTCTGTGTCCAAATACCAGTCCGTTTTTCCATCTGCCATAACTTATTCAATCCCTCCATAGGGTCCATAATACCTTTTCAGATATAACATTATTGTTAGGAAACCATGCAACGTCCAAAATTGGATTGATCTCTATCGTAAAGTTTGCAACGTACTGTGCGTCCGGCCAACGGAAAACGTGGCCAGATGTTCCAACAAGTAGGTAGGTCCATCTTCCGTATCACTGTGTTGGTCTAGAATAAAATGAAATGTTAACATGAAATCCAACGAATTAAGAAAAGGGTTATTTTTAAAATATAAAAAAAGTTGTTTTATTCCTTGAGTCCTAATTATAACTTTTATTTTAATGTTTTCACAATTACTGTAATACATTTTCTTAACAAATGAATCCTTCCACAAATCAATGATTTAAAGAAACAAAATTACATGCAAATCAGTTGTTACAGTACTATAACCAATAACAAAATTCCTACCATTAACTTCACGTCGAAATTCCCTCCATATATTAAAAACATTTGTCAGGGATACAATTTATATTAAAAGATAATAATCGTATATTCATATTAACCTGAGCTGTATCCATTGGATTCAGAGTGACGTGGTGATGATGAAGCGGATTCTCTTTTATGGGGAGACATTGGTTCCTGGCCTGTACTGCTACTGTATCCAAAGGCACTAGTTAATTAAAAAAAGATTTTGTACAACAAAAACAGCTAAGTGCATGCTACAAAAATAATTAAAACAAGTGATATAAACAGATATCATTTATTTATATTTGCATTTACCTTGGACTTTCACCAGGGACACTCCATGGATTGTGATGATATACGTTATTCGATTCTGGCATGGTCATCCCAAACAATCGACATTGGTAAAACTAACCAACAATAAAAAGATTGACGCCTGTAGAAGAAGAATAAAAATACAAAATTCATTAAACAACAGTCATCATCCATTTTTGGTTAAGACATGAGAGAGAAATACATTTACATTTAAAACAATTTAAAATCAGGCTTATTTCATTATTGGCGGTTTTGTAAACAAAATGATAATGGTACGTTTGTACTCCAACTCTTAAAAAACAAAAGCAACTATAATATAAACGTCTTCATTAATGAAGTCACCCGGAAATTAACGAAATAATGCCAATAGCAAACTATCAAGTCTGCTGAGCATTGCTCTATTCTGAATATACAGTGTATAGTGTTAAGGTCAATGCACGGCAGCTCTTGTTTTGGAAACAAACTATTAAACCGAAAACATTCAAATTGGCTTTCAAAATTATATGCGACAAAATAAGATTGCCTCGTAGTCTAGAGATACGCAATAGCGATTTCGTATTCAGGATTTCATGGCTAAGCAATCAACCGTAATAAAAATTTGCAAGAATTTCATAATATTTCCAAATGAACACAATTTAGAAGATGAACAAATTGGAAATGAGCAGAGCGGCAATACTTTTCAACATTAGGGGATAAAATGTTATAACTAGGATTAACTATATTAGTAAATGTCAGTTTCGGGAACATAAATACAAAGGTATAGGTAACCTTTATGTTTAGTCTGGTGGAAAATACAGTACATTAATATTTATCTATTAAATAACGATCGTTCAATTACATGTAAGTCAATTATCTTCGCACATGTTAAATTGAAGAACTGGAAATTGATGACCAATGAAGTTCAATACTCTCAGACATTTACTAATTTGCAAAACAGGTGTCCAAAATTGATCAATGATCCTTTTGAAATGCACTTTACATTTTTTCTGCTATTCAATTAATGATTTTTTTAGAAATAAAGCGCCATAAAATTACATAAAATCGGTTATTATGTTTGCACTGTCTTTGACGAATACCCCAGAAACAGCATCTCTTGGTGGACATTTTATTCCAAATCTGTAGCAAGCTACTTTTGAACTCGTTATCAAGAAGGCAGATACGAGCTCGTATGATATGCCTGGATAGTTTAGAACATTTACAGAAGGCATTACACGAAGCGAATGGAGAATTCTTTATAGAGTATATACATTTTTGATTTTCATGTAATGACATTTTTAAATGTATACACATTCTTCTGATAAATGTGATGAATGCAGGTTGAACAACTTTTGTCAAAAATTCGTGAATACTGAGATTAAAATCGATTTCATGATAAATGTATATAGTTTTATCTCATATATATGTATAGTTCTCAGAAATGATCACGTGAATTTACCAAAGCTTTTGTTATCATTCGTGTATGCAGATTAAAATTAAAATGACGCTCCCGTATGATTACTATTTGTGCCATAATCATCAAGATTTCACTTAATTTATCAAGGAAATGATAAGCTTAAATTGAAATGAGATTTTACGTTGAACATCCTTTAAAGTTAATTTACCAAAATGACGCAGCGTCGCGACTTGCAATTAACAGAAATCCATATCAGGCTGGAGATATAGAAAAGCAGGGTGACCACAAAGTCTCCTAAGCTTTTTATAAAATTACAAATGACGAGATAGCTGTGTGGCTTGTTATAAAAAAAACAAAAAAAAAAAACTATAAGGTTCTGAACTGAAGCCATTTATTTATCTTGTATAGTGTAGTCATGCGATGAATGATGCATGCCATGCTCGTTGAAGTTTTATATATTTATATTACATGTAGCTCTGTTTCATTATTATGCAACAAGCTGCAAAGAGCAAAGCGGTTCCGAGACATTTTGTACATTCAAAACAGGGCTTATGATCTGCCGTGCATCTGTCTATGGGCCCGAATTTGATTTATTAAAACATTCAAAGTAATGTATTGTGCTATATTAAGGAACATCCATAACATGACTCAACATTGCAAAATGCGCCAAGAACAATACGAATTGGCATCCCTTCAAAACTTGTTATACATCAGTTGCATCAACCTCCATTAAACTATACATGCATGTACTTAAATTGCCAAATTTAGTGTTGTACTTTTCAACATTCAAGAATTCTAGCATAACTTTATTATAATATAAAGTGGAAAAAATATTCCTTCAGTACATGTACACATGTAGCCTACTTGTACACATGGTAGCTTAGCCATTGAGTCAATTCAGCGAAATTTGTTTACGAATTAAGAGATATGGTAATCTATTGAATAGAAATCCAATTTACAGAAAAAACGTAGTCTCTTACAAAGAAAAATCACAGAAAAAACTCTTAAAATATGACCAATGATAGTGTCAAAGTGACATGTCAATTTGATGACTCAAAGTATACTATACATAGAAAGCACGTGGAATGCGATATTTTGATTACTTTATCAATGCTCGACGATTTCGATTAATTTATATCACAATTATCTGTGAGATGTTGATACTAAAACTATCGGAAATTCCATGATTGAGAAGACATACATGTATTACCTGTACACCGTAACGTTCAACTTATCAAACTTACAAAAAAAGTTCTTCAATGTATCATATAGCTTACATTAGATCCATGACTTGATTTTTTAGCTCTGATTTGGTGATACAAACCCTAGATTAGATGAAAAACTATCGACATTTTTTTTCTAATTCAGTACATTTCTAATTCATCATGGTTTGACATTGGCGAAAACCATATAAAGTAGAACATGTCTAAAAGCATTCTGATGTATAAATGTACCCATCCCGATTTGGGACCAATGTATAAATTAACCTGTCTGAATTTAAGCGCTGTATAGGACTATCCTAATTAAAAGCATTTCCCAGGTCCCATTGCAAGAGTATGCTTTTATACAGGATCTGTTGAAGATATTTGCAAATATCCCCTTTTAATAAAATTCGTTTATCCCAATATTCTAGGCATAGACATGTCTCAAATTGAAAAAGTAAGTCAGTTAAGTCTTCATCATACTACACGAATAACTAAATATTAGGCCAATAATAAATCATTACCATGAATATTAGCACATTGAGCACAAGTATTCAAGCAATGCATAGTATAGAGCTAGCCTAAGGACAACCAAAGGCTAAATTACTGGTTGTTGGTATTCACCTTAACTTGCTCTTGTTGCTATAGACAACATCGATCTTAGATTATGCCTTTAAATCCGAATATGCATGCATCACATTCTGATTATACAACTTCTGGAAGCCGATTTTATACAATTTATCAGTAGCATATATATTTTTTTAGTAGAAGGAACATAAAAAAAGGGTTGACGGCTTAAACGATTGTTCAACACAACATGTACAATTTTTCACCGGGCAAATTCATTGACTCATTGTGTCAATACTCGTTTCGTTCCAATTTAGCTGTGTGCAATAAATACTTCCCTTAACAATTTCCAGCCAGGGCAAATAATTTGAAAATTTTGCCAGTCAGTTAGTTAATCTACCACAGCCACACCCATTTTGCTTTACCCCGGACAAAAAAGTATACAATACGAATGGCCATGAGGTCTAAAACTCCTCCCAAAAAAAATGGAAGAAACATACATGTACATGCATGTAGCTATACATCTGATATTTAGGCATTAAAACTTGGAATGCAAAATTGACCAACGGCGGTAATATTTCATGCTGAAATTATAAAGTAATATTTTCAAAAATCGACGTTGAATGTAATCATGAAATAATAAAAAAAAGTTGCCAAAGGCCTAAATTCCAGTTTTTCTTTATCATAAAATGGATAATGCCTTATCTAATGCGAAAAATGCCAGGTAGTGATTCTCATTGCCATAGATATGACATGACGTGGTAAACAACTACAATTGTACATGTACATATATATATACAATATGCTCAAAGCATAGCGCCATAAAATGACAAGAATGCATGAAATGGCGTACATGTATTTACACTACTACCAATGTTGACGTATATTTGCTTAGTGAATATTTAACAACATGATTGCATGAATCGCACTCTGCGGAATTTCAATCTAAATTCAGTATTTCGTATAAAAGTTTTGAACTATATGTCCATTAATTTTGAACTACATGTAATTAATAAGCACACCACTTACAAATTGAACATAACAAATCTTTGCCAAAGACTCCAACTATAACAAGTTGATACGCGTAATTAAAACTTATCCTTCAGAGACAATTTAGCTTCATCCGAACCAATGTTTTAAAAACAACGTTTAATTTGATAATGAAAAATCGTGATCTGATACAAATCTTATGGTACTGTATATGCATTTATATAGGCCTATATAGACACAAAATTAATATAAACCAAGTTCTTACCTGAAATTTGTGTCGCAGTTATTATGGACAATATAATGGCACTCTCTATTAAACAAATCACTTCCAAACAAAAGTCTATCCGACCCTTACAAAAGTTGTACACTGATTTGGCAAAAAAGATGAAAGCACCTGGTAATCTGATTGCAACCTGGGCTATCTACGTTATATAATCTATATATAAGATATGCATTATCAGCTAAGCGGCCAAAAATAAATGCACGTATTTGAAACATGCGCCATAAAACACACCGATTAATCATATTTAGTTACCAGAGACGATGACAAACCAGTAACAAGATAGTGATTAAGCTGTGCTATACGGTTAAACAAAAATATCAAATAAAATGCATAAACAGACTTGCAGACAAACCAGACAGTCCTCAGTCCAGACTTGGATATGACTTTGAAATCAATGGCGAACAGTACTCCATATAGTATACATGTACATTTTACATATACAATTTTATATGCGTATTTGGTTTTAGCACATGCAGTGGTAATTTTGCTACCACCGCGGCCATAGATTATATGCAAGTACATTACAATGTAATATGCAGTACACGCGTAAAGGTCATGTAGATATGCAAGGGGTAGACAAAAATAACGTGAAAAATACACTTTCTTTCTTGGAATGACTTTGCAGTTTGCACAAATCTTTGAATCTTGCAGAATTACTTATCATACCAAGAGAAAAATCTCATACAGTCTCATATACAGGTTCAGCAACGTATTAAGCACTGTGGGGGCCTCTAGGCTCAAATATGTGGGGGCTGGTAAGGGCAGCGTTTTCCCATTTTTTCGAAATGCATGCTTAATTTTTTTTATTAAAGGGATTGCGCATATGCCAAACAAAAGAGAAGTATATTTATTGCAAGTTTTGTGGGGGCCCCTAGGCAGTGCCTAGTTTGCCTATATGGTAAATCCGGCACTGTGTAACAGGGTGAACCAAAAGTATGCTTCACCCATGTTTAGAATAGAATAGTCTGTTTGTACGGAATCAACTCTTTTCGTCTTCATTGGCAATTATTTAAAGTGGTTACAATGTTTATTTTCAAGTACATAAGAAAACGCCAAATGGTAGCTACACTGCAGTACAGGGGTGCACAGTGGTATACAATAAGATCCTATATAATATGTACAAGGTCGCTTCACTGCAGCGTAGGTAACACATATCGTTTCCCTTCTGTTCTTAAAAGCATTGCAACTACTTTAAATAATTACCAATGAAGCCGAAAACAGTTGATTTCAAACAAACAGGCCATTATCTTCCTTTTCCTTATTTGTCATTTTGTCCTATACTACTGTATTATACTACTGTTACGGTTAAAAAGTTATAAATTGGATTTTCGTGAGAAAATGGTCGTAGGGAAAATCTAATAACATCAATGGATGAAGACACATCACTTCCTATTTAACCGCATTAACAGAATTGTAATAACTATAAAAGCTAAGAAAAAAAAATAGGATGGCAATGACTGGGACCACCCTGTATAAAGAAAAACAAACCGACTATAGAGAGACAAGCAATGGGACCGAATGAGAACCTATACTACAAATAGAATTTAATTCTGGGACTATATATATTGTAGGCTATATATGGCATTATTCTCATGATAATTAGAATGAGACTATTATGAGATCCCTTTTTGAGAAGAACATTTTGTAAATAATGTGAATATTACAACATGTTTGGAACATCCCAAATTGGATGTCCAAAATCTCGTCTTAAACAATGAGATTTTTCACTACATGTATACATGTATATGGAACTCGTGCAAGCTTACAGTAAATATACACAACATTCCTTAGCCCCAGGCCACACTATAGGCTTGAAACGCGCATTTGGCCAGCCTCAAACAAGGCTTAAAATCAAAAAGGAATTTTTGCACGAGATATTAAGGTGCAAATTTAATACATAATTCTAGAATTTAAATTAAATTCGATGCCCTGTTTGAGGCTAGCCAAACGCGTGTTTCCAGTCTAGTGTGGCCT
>JAQGCC010001180.1:0-25873 GCA_034698905.1 Xestoiulus laeticollis | reverse complement strand
CAAAGAATGAATAAATTTCATTGTTGCTAAAAACCCAATTGAAAAATACTTGGGACCTCAACAAGAATCTAAGATATTTTTGACAGATTTGTGCAATAAGCTAAAAGTTAATACTACTCAAAAATGCACCTTTGGGTCATCTGTTGGCCATCAGTTTACACACTGACATAGATATTGCCAGTTGACAAAATGCTTTTTTCCCGTTTCTCAATGCTTGTAAAAAAATAAGAGAAGTGCAGTAGCCTCATTTTCTAACATTTGTACCTTTTTACGTGCTTGGTTTGAGCCTATTAACGTAACTTATCGTCGGAATTCTGACACCGTCACCTGCTCAACCGCATCAAATCCATTTGTTAGTTGCAACTGGGGTTTTGGTTATCGGCTAGGGTTTGAGCATCAAAATAGTTTGCAAAAAAAACGAGTGAGACATACCGAGAGACTTACTGACGACATCTATAAATCCAGAGGAATGCCCAGAAGTTGACGACCATTTTTGGGCCACCGAGTACTACTTCGCAACTTAAATAAGTTGCAGCCCACGAACACAAAACAGGGCATCATCTACACATTTTTGTTTAGATATATATTGTACACGCCTTGCTTCACAAATCATTTTACCAATAACCAAAGCACACACAAAAATCAATGGGTCTTTATGGTTATTATCTAAAAGACGTGTACATTTTATCAAAGCTGATACAATACGATATAACCTTATTTCTACATAATCAAGTCAAGGTTTTTCAGCCTGTGCATTTTGTTTTCTCGCAATCTTCACTTGTTTCCAAAATATTGTCAAGTTTAAAATGTTTGTTATGGAGGGGAAACTACTGTGTTAGTCTTTGCAGAGATCATAAAAACCAGTCAGCTGACAGTCTGAAAGGGAGTTTCAACTTTGTAATAAGTCAACGTGTCCAATGTGCCTTTAATTTCTCTTATTAGGGACACATTCAATAAGAAAGCTCATCCTAAATACAATTTATTCAATTAATATGGTTAATTTAAATTGACAAAGTTGTAGAAAATGAAATCAAAACTATAATTTCCATTATGGATTTTATGAGAATGCACTTGTTGGTTCAACATAAATTTAACACAGTATAACAATCATATTTACCCCCACATAATACAGTAAATACATAGCCTTTAACTGCTTTTTAAGAAAGTTGCAACTTATACATGTTCACACTGTAATGAATGGGCCTTATACCTATGACACATTTTACACTCTCAAATTATTAATTATAAGACATGTGGCCTTCTGTGAAATAATTCTAGAGAAGGACCATTAAAAATTGTACTACTTGATGTTTATATTAACATAGTGAACCTACAATCGCACCTCAATTCGTCAATATTTCGAGAATATTATTTGTGATGGTTAAAAAACTATTATTCTTTGAGTCATTGCTAGAAAAATGTGACAAGTAATTTTATGCAAGTGAATATGAAATTATTTTTGTGAGTTCATTGGTTCACGAATATTAACCTTATAAATTATATGACTTGTTTAACATGGTGTTGCAAAACAATTGGTCCATCCATTTCAATGGCCTACATTATTTCAACTGCATGCAAGTGAATTTGGAGAATTCGGTTTCTAACTATAGTTTTAAATGAGCCTTCTATTGACATTAATTGTATATAATTATATATAGCCATATTTCCAGATTTGATGGTAGTTTCGTCAATTTCATACCGATAAAAACTTATTTTTTTTGAACAATTGATGCTTTCATTTAAAAAATTAAGTAGTAATTTTTGCTTGTGCCTTAAAATGCAAAACAGTAACGTATTGTTTATATAAATGGTTTTTTGAACAATTACACATGCAAGAATAAATCTTGCCTATCAATATATCTAATTATAATTTAATCTATGATGCTATTCTTTATAATAGATACATGTATAATAAATTGTGATAAATCACTCGTGATGCATTAGCCCGTAATGATCTCAATGCATGGAAAGAATAAATAAACTTGTCCTATATATTCTGTCATAATAAAAATATAGGCTTATTTAAAATGTACCAAATTATCATCGATTATAATGATATGAAAAACAGCTACGTGAAATTTAAGAAGTTCCTATAAAATATTTCACACGAAAAAAACAATTTTTTAAATATAAAATTTGGGTTCCCCTTTTTAAAGACAGCACTTTAACATATGCAGTGTACCCTTGGCATCCGAAAATCTAGTCAATTAATGAATTTAATTGTATTTTTTTTTTTTTTTTACTTGTGAAAATTAGTGATATTAGTATTCGTAATTGTTTTATATGAAAGCTGTCCTAAATTATCGATGTTTATGGAGAAAAGTGGCCAAATATATCGGACTTTGGAAAATATTATTAAGTTGAATTTCTTAATTTGATACCAATGTCTATAATATATATAAGGGTGCAGATTGCAATTTGATTGTAGTAATGTTTTTTGAAAATAAATTAAACAATGAATATTACAGTATGCCTGACGTATACAATTATTATTTTAATCTTTTGTACATTGAGGAATCTTGGCAATTTTCAAACCATTGTACAGGTTAACAATAAAGAATGGTTTGGCATTATTTAATGTTTATTTATTTAAGGAATTAAGTTTCTAATAAAGCATTGTATGATTAAGTCTTCGCAAATTAGCATAAATTTAATAGCATTATACACTGCAGGCATTTTACCAGTTGTATAACTGATCATCTAATTATTTGCCTAATTAAAACAACTAGTTTATATCATTCATTTTTTAAAAATATATAATGTTTCTATATATAAGGAAAACCTAAATAATATAGGTAGAAGCAGTCTAATTAACGGCAATGATGTAAAATTGCATAACTGGCAATTATCAAATTTGCCTAATTGGTTGAGATTCACAACATTTTATTTATGATACAAGATAGAATATGTTAAAAGGCCTATTTTAAAAAAGCCAATCAAAATGCCTGGATTAAAACAAGGCAAGTCAGAATATTTCTGTTTGGATGTTAGCATTTGATGCAATTAGCATATGCAACAAATGAGCAGCTGGCAAATTAGCTCTCTAAAAAAATCCCCTGTAACGTTTATGTAAGATGGACCTTCAGTGCCTATACTTAATTGTGTTTATATTCCATCAATCATAAATTACAAGCCTACTACATCTGCGACTACAAAGTAGAGACTAGAAGAATCCTCTTAGCAAAAATATTCACAACCTCGAGTTTCACTTTGGTTTTTGAAGAGGAAGACCTTCCTCCCCCAAACATTAACCCAGGATGCATGAAGCAACGCATCCTATATGGTGACATCTTTCTACTATGGATGGGATTGGTGCATTTGAAAATATTTTCAAAAGTATTCATGTCCAATTTCAATAAGTATTTTCATTGTGGTGTTAACCTTTGGCAGAATGTTTATGAACTGAACAAATCGAGTGAATGACAAAGAAATATCAAACAAGTAATTCAACACCATGAAACAATTTAATAGATGGGATAGTTGGCGTTGTAATTATAATATTTTTGATATTTTATTGGCCCGTTCTTGATTATTTTTAACATGAACTGACATCCCCGTATTTATGACCAATGTTATACGCTTCTTCATTTCATGGTTTTATGAACCGTAAAATTAAACATGGGCATAGTTTCACAAAACATTTTTCTGATCATATACATGCATGTATTATCAAATTATCATAATATGCATATACAATATATATATTGCCTTATTGAAATAAATGTGCCTTTTAAACAATATAAAACGGTATTTTACAAAAGTATTGCAAGATTGACACAAGAATTGTTTTACAAGTGTAAGAACGAAAACTGCACACTGATTATATAAATTTTTAAAAATTAAACTGGTAAAGGGTAGCTCTAAATAGCTGTAAGACCCACTGTATGCTTTTTCTAAGTTTGTTTCTCCTACCAGTGCGTAACAAAATAAAAACCAAGACTCAATAGAAGTACTGATAAAACAAATCGAAGGCGTATATACTTAAAATATTTTACCATGAACCACAATATTTGCATGACTTATCCGATAAGCGTGGTCTTCACATGTTAAACATTCATAAGCCTGGCAAATGCTTAGGAGACTATAGGTTTATATTCATCTATAGGTCATGATTTCTTCAACACTGTTGATAACATGCATAATACATGTATGTTTAATAAAGTTTTATAAGGAACGATTTATAATGTGCAATAGGATAGATCAAGAACCATTAATTGGTTTTGTAGCGATACTGTTTGATACTGTATTTCATCATTGTAAGATATGTAAAAGTTCATTCAAGAACCATGTTTAAAGAAGTATTCGAAGAGATAAGAGGTTGAATATATAGCTATTTTAAAATAAAGCTACAAAATAGTGTGCAAATGGGATGTATTCGGCAAAACTGATTACAAAGTACTGAAAATATGGGGCCGGGAAAAACATTAAAAAAATGGTCCCTCTCCATTTCGTGTTGTATGGAGTAGTTAACAACGATTTAACGGTCTATTTTGGAAAAGCCAATTCAGCCATTCCAGTTTCGTAAACGGTTTCCTTCTAACTAACGGGTCACTTTGATGCCAAAATGTTGTGAAAACACGCAGTTTTGTTTAGTGATATGTCAAATTAACACTTTCAAAGTTTAGCTTGTTCTGCCTGGAAACGAGCATAGACAAGAAATGGCAATATTTATCGTAGAAATGAAAAGCACCAGCTGAGAATTTTGGCATCCAGACTCCCCATTAAGGACACACGAAAAAATAGTTCTAATGGGCGAGTTGGAAGGGAAGATTTAGTTGGAATCACTCGAGAATCACCATCGGCGAATCCGCAGAAAAGAAACGAGAATTAGGACGTTGGAGGTTTCTTGCACAGGGGTTAAAAGAGTATACCATAGTTGGTGGTAAAACACGCGGGTCCTGCGTGCATGAAGGGGAGAATGGGGGGGGGGGAAATGGTTTTAAAGATAGGCTTTACCAACATTTTAGCTTCTGTGCAAACCACAAAAAAGCATCCTTCCGAAAACCCCGTTAGACGTTAATACTGGTGTAGAAACCATTTGTTAGACAACATTACACTTCTTTTCATCTTATTGAAGTTGACGTCTGCAAAGCTTTAAAATGAGAATCCCCCTCTCTTGTTTTTTAGTACGTTGCAGTTCTAGAAGACCAAGGATGGGAGAAATAATATTAACGACGAGCAACTCTGGAAACCCCAGAGGATTCTGACAAGTTCTCTTTAAAACGACATCAATTCGACATATCACACTGTTTTAATAGGTCCAAACATTCAGTCACATTTGCAAACCAGTCGTATACTGCAGTGCTCCTTCTGTAATGGTCATTAGCGTCCACCAAACCCACCAATTTTTCTATCTGCATCACATACGACAATAATTGTAAATGGTATACATTATGTAAATGACAGTTCTACATTAAGGTGTTCTTTGGGAACTTCAGGAATCCTGCAATCTTTTGATTTGTGTGCATTTGACCCTTACCCTCTACCAAACCAACCAATTTACAGCAAATTCCATATTGCTCTGCAGCACTGTGGTCCTGCATTCTATACAGCATACGCCACAGTTCCTCTGGAACTACTGCACCTAAACTGCAGCCGGGGTCCAGTCCAACGTAAGGCACTCTTTGGACTTATATTTGACCCTTAACCCCTGACAAACAAATTTTTCAATCTACTGCACATGGCACAATAGTGTGATTGTTACGTGTAAATTGTAGTTCCTATGGAGCTGAGGGTCTAGCTCTAAATACTGCAGTCTTTGGGCATAAATAGGCATTTGACCCTTAACCTCCACCAAACCAACCAATTTTTCGATCTGCAGCACATACAATGGTATAAGCCTGCAGACACAGGAGAGCACGGGGTAAATTTGTTGTTTAGCACACACTGATGGAGGCCTCTTTATTCCTGACCGCTCAACCCTTCAGACCCCCAACATAGTTGTCTAATAATAAAAAAGGTGACAAGAGTGCACCTATAAATACATGTCAGTAAAAATAGTGGCTATATAACCAAGCCAAAGGTCAATTTCGAACTATAATTATCCATCATAGGCCTATCTCCTTACCCCCTAACCATTATTCGATGGTTGCAGTTTCGCCCATTCAATGTTCACGCATGGTACAAACAAATCACCCCTTTCCAATTTTACTTTAAATGTTTATATTAAATAGAAACAATGCAAGGTCAATAAGAATGCCATGGGTTAGATGACTGCGAACAAAATTAGCCCCAGAAACAATGTCTTCGTACAGAGCGCTCGAGGGCAAAGAATGATTTGTGGCACTTTTACCAAGACATCTGAATAGCTTTTGCTACAAAGTTGCAGTGTCAAATATCTGAAATGGACACTGAGCAAAGACTATGAAAGGTCGACAAATTCGTAAGAAAAAAAGTGGAGATTAATATTCGGCCAAGCTCTGACCAATAAACCAAAAGTGACATTTCCTCATTGTGCGTTTGCATATTTTATCCTAATCTGGTTGAGGGTATCATCGACCCATCGACATTCGTATTAAATACGTGTTATCGTGCACATAAATTCAATGGTAAATATAGTCATTAAACTTTCCTTCGTAATCCAAAGTCCAAAGAATATTTTAATTACCTTAGAAATTAATATATGGTGACATTTTGATCATTTTGTTACTATAGGATAAGCCTTGCCCTGAATTAAAAATTCCCTAATCGTGATAAGAACGATTAACATTTCATATCCAACATTTTGTAAAAATAAATAAATATTCTATTACCTGAGACCATCTATCATGGTGTTGTTTCGAATTCTCTTGTGAAATCTTTGGCAAGTTGAATATGGTAACAGGTTTCCATCCAAAGCACAGGCGGAAATAGGAACAGCAGTGTCCAAATCAAATCTTTCACATACATTAATAGAGAAAACACTTGCATTTTGACTTTGTGTGTTGCTGCTCCACAAAAAAACATTCAAAATAGCTTGTTGTAATGAAACCTGCTACGTACAGGTCAAATTTGACAAAGCATGTGGACGGGTGCACCTTGATCGTTAATTATGCAAAACTAGACAAAATTCAAAACTTTGAAAATACATTTTGCCTCAAGGAGAAAGCTACTCTATCCACTTTTTTCGATTAAAAGGTTATTAAATGTAGAAATATATGTTAATATTTTAAAAAATGTTATGGTAATTTAAATATTCTTAACTTAAATAGTTGAAATCATGTCACATTTTTCAAATAAATTCGTAAAGAAAAAAAATTAAAGTCCGGCTTTTATTATCGATAAATCGCCTTCGATTTTTTAACGAAAACAATTTCTAGTAGAAATTGCAATCTACTGTACGTCAAAATCAAGTGAGCCAACCCTTAGCTGTATTCGATATTTCTAGAGTGAACGTTGAAAAAGACATCATTGGACATTTGGAATTAAAGGATAACTTAAGGCAAGATACATGTAGATAGTCGAGTGTAGGTAATAGGTAGGCCCTAAATGAAGATACAATTTGAAGATAAAATGCTAGTCGTCGCTCAATAAGTCGTCTTCCAGATTAACATCCTGTAAAATAAACAAAAAAAGTAATGAAATTTACATCCCGAAAATTACATCCAAAAAAATATCATGACACCGCGTTCACAACTATTAGTACATTTAAAAACTTTTCAATTTGAAATCCTGTATTCTCAACATCCCATCTTTGTTATACGCTCGTAATGTACATGTACATGTTCATGTATGGCGACCCAGTCACAGGCTCATCCTGGCTGTTTGACCCCACTTTTAAAATTCTCGATATTTTTAGACTGGATGGTCGTGCCCGTGATACAATGAGAATGGGTTCCCAGCTAACAAAAGTGTTTATTCTTGAGTAAAACAATGCAGGTCAGAGAGTAGGATAGGTCACAGCGTTGAATCAACAAATAGAAAATTTGCATACAAGTGAAACAGCTGACACGTGGGACCGTGGCATGATAAAAAAAAAGTACTGTACTGTATGTCAGAGAAGCAATGGTGCTCGTTAATTTGAACTTGTGTTCCTTCAATTTGTTTCTTCTTCTATTAGGACCTTAAAACACTGTTTTTTCGTTAATTCAATTCAACATACACATTATAAACTACTGTACATTATATTAAAATAAGTTACTATACATGTTCTCACATGTGACTCACTCAAGTGCTTTCATTCCCTTATTTGGAGGGTGATCTGCATCTAGGAATTAGCTTGTTTTTGATTCAGAACAAGTTAGGTAAAATTTGATTGGTCCAACTTAGGTCCAAAATCCATTTTGAAAACCCGAGTGGACAGGAATAAAAAGTTGCAAAGTCTGGATATTGGTGTAATATTGTTAAATACACGTGTACTTTATGATCACTAATTTTCAAAAGTGTTTCCAAGCACCAGTTCCTGGATGACAGGGGTCCTATTTTAAGGACCCCGTTAGCATCACATCCTATTGTCTGGTACTTGCCATGGCAGTTCAGTCAACCCTGATGTGATTTATCTGTGGGATATACATGAACGTTAAAAATCCCTCGATTCAAACCGGGATTTATAATTGAATTTAGCCCCAAAGTGTATACGTGTATGGGATGAAAGGATTAGGGATCAAACAGTGGGGAAGTGGTGGTGTAAATAACCCTTTCTTTCGCAAAAATGAGCACATACACGGAAATCAGGTCTCCATTTTGGCAAAACAAGCGCATTTTTTAAGAGACACCATTGAAATCATCCTAGTTTATGCATTTGTAATAAATTTGCACCTGGTCCTGATAAGCTACGATCCCATCTCAAAATAAACGCAAAGCGATCTCTGCAAAAAATCTTAACTCCCTCGAGGAAAACAGGATTTATGGATTTGTTTATCTTCCTGGTAACGCAGCATTGACAATAATTAGCGACATGCAGAAATCACTCTGTACCAAATGCAGAAGGTTACAGACACAAATTTAAAACTCATTATTTGAACACGTCACTCCAGAGTCCTATTCTGGATGTATTGCATCCAGAAAATGGACAAGGTCCACATTACAAAACAGCGCATGCGCGAGTAGGTAGCGCCACGAGTGGCAAATAAAAATTGATAACTTGTAGGGGATAGAAGGTCGCAGTATCAAGCAATGAAGATGATTTCTGCATTAATATTTCAAAAACTTGCTATTTTAAAATTTTGAAAAAAATTCACAAAATTATTTCGTATTATTATCTTAAACCTCCCAAAGTTTCATTTCGGTATCATAATTAGATCGCTAGATATTATTATTTAAAGGTTTATTTCTAATGTGGTTCTGTGTTAAAATCATGTTTCTATCCCCTAGAAAAATTGCAGTTTCCTACCACAAGGGGGAGCTTCACGTAAAGTGGACCTTAATTGTCCAATTGTTTTTCTGGAGGCAGTAGCTACATGTACATGCATTCGAAATGCATGGATTAAAATTTTAGTCCTTTCCTCGATACTGTTGATGCTGATACCGCCATGCATAATTCTGGCATGTGCTAAACTGAAGAAGCGTGCCAAAACATCAACAAAGCACATATCTGTCCCTAATCCATCCATTACCCCAAAGACCATTCTTTATATTGACACGTATAGGGCGATGTGGCATGGGTCAGAAAGTCGACTTTCTAAAATGTATCGTTTGTTATCTTTAAAAGCGTGCTAGGAGCCATGTCAGCGCCTCACTAAGCGACACATCATTTGCCAGTCTTGGTGCAACTTTTCCCACTAATGGTTGACTGGACCTAGGCTCAAACGGAAATATAGGCAATAACAGATTTCGGGCATTCCTGTTTCCTGGTTCCTACTGCCGGTAATGACCCCGGGAGACAGTCTGGCAAATTGCTGTCTCCCTGGTGTCTGCTTCTGACAGGGCGGCCACGTTTGGTCCATCCCCGTCTAGGGCTCGTGCTAGGAGGAAATTTCGTACTCAGCACCCCTTTATCACGCTAAAAGTCCCATTCAACGCGCCAATGACTACTTCCCCTTCTAGGTATTTTCTAAGAAAGAAAAAAAAAAAAAAACGACAGACAAGAAGTTGAAAATGATGAAAATCCGTGGTGTTAGCTCGTTGTTGGCCTGACATGTGCCAGAATGCTTGCCATCCCTTTGCCTCGCTTCATTACATCCTGTGACAGCTTCTCATTTATATAATTTTTGGTGCAGGATGGTTCTGGGAAGGCGGACAAGGATCGCTTAGCTCCAACATCTAATTACACGTGTTTGCTTTAAATCACTGGATTATACTAGTTCAAAATATTAAACATAACGGGACAAAATAATAAAAAAATCTTGAGGAACAGTGGTGGTTTCTTGGGTCTTATTTTTGAGATGACAGATGCAAGGATAATGCACAATGTATCCATCTATAATGTTCAAATGCACAATTATGGTATCATTTCTATCAGATCTTTATAAAGTGTATTTTCAGACTAAATTAAACTAAGGGTTGCATATACCAGCTTATAAGCCTTTTTTTTCTAAATTATTATTTTTTATTTGATTTTGGAAACTTTTAGGAACAAATGGAATGTATGAGAACCTAGCATAAATATTCTATTATTTGTTTACATTTTTTTTGCTTATGTATATCATGGAAATATGTCTGTAAACTAAGTTTACCAGACCTTCAACAATTATAAACTTTACAGACATATTTCCATTAAATGGAATATACATATACATTGTGCATAAACAAACAAAAAAAAAAATAATAGAATATTTACGCTAGGACTTCGTACCTTTCATTTGTTCCTAACAGTTTCCAAAATTAAATTAAAAAATAATGTAGAAAAAAAGGCTTAATCTGGTATGCAACCCTCTTAATTGGTTCTGGTACACACCAATGATAGATGCAAGGATAATGCACAACATGTATCCATCTATAATGTTCAAATGCACAATTGTGCTATCATTTCTAGCTTTATAAAGTGTATTTTCTGGCTAAATTAAACTGATGACCTGACAGACCTAAACTTTGCAGTATTTCAAATGATTCCTGTCCAATAAAGCAAAATAGCTTTATACACACTGTATTTGAGATTCATGCATCATAGTGTTCAAAACGAAAATCATTTCCTTTCTTTACAATTTGACTTTGTTTTTTTTGCTTTATATACATCATGATTCAAAAAAAGGGTCAATATTGTGATTAATTTGGTAGCTAAAACAGCAGCCGTGTTAGGATGATGACTTAATTAACTATAAACAGGGAAGGGAACTAACGTATAAAAATGATGTTTTATCAGCTAGTTGACATTTTTATGCAATGTTTATGATAATGTTTAAGGCTATAAAAAGTCATTAGAAAATTGAAGAAATGGACTTTGGGAGGCACTAAAAAACATTTTGAAAAACGGAAGATAATATATTATCCGGAGACAGGTGTTGTGAAACACGAAAAAAAAAATTTCAACGGTTTTGAAAAAGCCAAAAAAATATATGAGGGTGATTTAAAGTTTTAGCAGCAACAGCTGTATTTCCAACGCTGCTTTCTGTCAACCTGTCACTGCATTTGGCACATCAGGAAAATGGGTAAGAAATGGAAGTTTTGAGAATACAAAACGGTTTATCCATCACGACCCTCTGTTGTTGCCTTTCCAAATTTAACAATACAGAGACAGGCGTTTTTGTCTTCATTAGGGCTGCATTCGGGTCAAACTAGCTCAAATGTTCAGCAATGCTTCATTTATCATTTCTCACAAAATCTTATCTCGAGAGATGAGAAAGTAAACTCGGCTTTATTAAATTTCTTTTCTCTAAAATATATTTTAAGCTTAGCCTTCTAACAAGCTTACTTGCAAGCCTCTTGATTGACTATAAGATTTTCCACCAAGAGTAAATGTTAGAGACTTTGAAGAATTTAATGACATTTACATTAATCTTCAATGTTACAATGAAAATAGAGATTGTGACACATTACACAGGATCACAGAAAATACCTTTACAAGAAAAAATCCCCAAAAAAATGTATTGCTGGATCAGCAAGATATTCCATGCAATTTGTATTCTGCATATTTCCCGATGGAACCTCACATTCCTGGGACAGCCTGATATTCATTTTCAGACATGTTTTTCAGATATCCCATGCAATACCTGTTGGTTTGTCTTTATTCTGCATATTTCCCGATGGAATATCGTCCCTGATATTCATTTTCAGGCATATTTTTCAGTGACATATTGTATTTTTTGTACACGACTAAACATCGTTTCACCATCTTTCCAAACATTCTGCAGGAAACTTACAATGCCATTTGATGCCAGCACCGAATAGGTTGCAAAACTGAATGAAAAATCCCAAGGAAGGTACTCTCGGCTTTATAAATGGAAAACTGTTTTCAAACAGACATAGATGAAGGGATGCCGAGCCACGGAGAATATGCTAAATCTCGCCAATTTGCCCAACGTTTCTTGCAGCAAGTGGGGATTGGGTTGGCGTCAGGCGCCTGTTGATCGCTATTGGCAGATTGCAGCAATCCATCAAGCGTGGCTGCACCTCAGCCCATGTTTAATAAACAAATGCTTTTGAAGGGCAATGTTAACAGTTTAAACGAGACCGGTCTGTCAAAACAAGGTTACTGCTGAAGAGACAACACAAGCCACAAACTAGGCAAGGGAGAGAAGAGAAAAAAAAATTACATTTGCCGAGTTTGGGAGAGAAAGTTGGATTTGCCCAATTACGGACCATCTGACTACCAAAAACATGTCAGGTCAGAAAAATCGTCTTAGGATCAAAAAAGCATCCTCCATGACTCAATTTGGGAGCCACTGAGTGTTCTGTTGAATATAGGAAATGTGATTCAACTCTTTATATTGCTAAACAGATGCAATGTGCTTGCAATTGTTAAGCTGGTTCATTGTTATTTATCTCGTTATTCAACAACATCCTAAAGAAACTAGCAAATCTACTGAATGGAGTTTCTTGGACTTGCATGTTGCATCAACAAGGAGAAGTACTAGTACATTATATAAGCGGTGCAATATAAAAATTGTTGGTAAGGTTGTATATTGGAAATCTACATGTACAATTGTATATTGCGCACCAGTAGTGCAAATGTAGTACAATAGGAGTTCTCGCAACATTAGGTTTTTTCGTTATACATCGTTATACATGTATGTTGGGAATCTATAGTGCAACATAAATTATTTTTGGCTGTATTGTGGGAATCTTGCAGCATTAAAGTTGGTTGGTTGCATGTTGGGAATCTCCCTTTTTTAAAACCTTTTATCAATTGTAATCGGAATTCAACTGGTTTCAATATAAAACTGAATCTTGATATAGTTTAGTGAGGATGGCGTCCACACCTCTGAAATTTAGATTTAATGCCATCAAGCACGCGCTAAAAGCATGCTTAATGGCCTCATTCATACTTCACAAACTACTTGGGAGTGTGCAGCAATTTTTCAGCGCACAATTGTCATACCGTGCATACCAAGAGCAGGATATATGGGATGGAAAAGAAACTTGAAGAAAAAGAAATTCAAGCTGTTTGAGAGAGAGGAATGCGCGTCTTGAAACTGGTGAAAAGCAAGAATTTCTCGCCCACCATCCGTCCACGTAGCATGGCATCTCCATTAGCCCGGGGTTTGGGAATGTTTCCATTTGGACATATTTACCATCTTCACTACACCACGAGCTATTAAGCTTACTTCGCCTTACGCCCGCCAACCTATCGCATCAACAGTTGGCAAATTTAGCCACAATAAATCACGTCACTAAACTCCAGGCTACAAACTTCGTAAATCAGTTCCTCAGGCAGATGCGCCAATGTCCCCGCGAATGCCAACTTCGGGATCTTCCCGACATTGGTCCGCCCTTCCATTTAGAGTAAGCTAGCATTTATTTGCCAGCATTATTTTTCAGAAAAAAAGCTCTTGGGGCAGCGACCTCTGACAGAGCCTTTCACATGCCAGTATGAGAATTTGTGAAAGATTCAAGGAATCAGATTGATGAAACTCCAATTGTTGGGGGAATACACATGGGTTATTCAGTGATTCCTGCATTAGAGATTCCTGGCATTCCAGTCATGCTAAAGCTGCCAGTTAGCAATTTTGAAGATACCATTTGCTGGCTCATGGAATAAAATCACCAAAATTAATGTAAAATTTTTGTCCTAATGTCTTTATGTGCATTAATGCAGGCCCTGTGTACAACAATGTACTGGATCCCGTATGACTAATGTGCACCTGACCTGCATAGGCCCCTAAGATCGTGGACCCATATGGTGCCATACATAAAGGCGGCACTGGGATACATTTACGTGAAATTAATCCACCGGACATTTCCGTAGAATGCGCATATCGCTCCTGATCTTAGTGATCTAGGTTATAAAAACAATTAATTTTCTAACAGTGCAGATGAAACACAAAGGGAGGTTGCATGTATGACAGTGCTGCAACTTTTTAGAAAATAAATTGCTGAAGAAGACAAGTCGATGCTTCACAGCAGGTGACTTTGTAGCAAATTGTTGCTTCGAAACTTCTCCCCAAGGCTTGTACGTCGTCTGCTCATTTAACACTGTCCCACTGGCCTATCCAATGTGTCTGGCTAATGATCACGATGACAGCTAAGCTCCATTTTGCAAATGAGTTTGAAGATGCAGCAGACAAAAAAGGAGCATGAGGTGCAACTCCACGCGGGCCCGCATCAGACAACATTTTTTTTGGATTGCACGGTTTCCCGTACATATAGTCCAGAGGCCAATGCCTTCGCTTGATAATTAATTATTGCGATAAAATCATATGACGACAACAAGTAATAAAAACAATCCTGTGTTATAAAGGATAAACGTCATATTGTTCCTCGGAGTGTTTTGATACTAGCCAATAGGTGCAAGTGTGCAAGACTTTGTGAATCACATTCATTACGGATAATTCTGATACTGATGTCACATTTGCAAGGTTTCAGTTATTAACAAATTATTTCATACAAACTCCTGAGCAAAAAAATTCTTAAAAGTTTGCAATCTTGAATGAAACCCAAAAACGCTCTTAAGACTGATGCACACATCATTTAACAACTTCAAATAACGGCAATCGGAATTAAAAAAACCTTGTACAAAATGTTATAGGACCACGAAGTTACGGTGCTTAATTTTGTTGTGCTTACTTAATCAATTTGTTTCTTACGAACTACAACTATGTCATAGCAGAACATCAAAATTAATGAACAGATGAAAAGATGATCAATTAAATAGTGCTTAAACTAACTTTTTCGTATAAACGGCTATGATCACTCATCATTCATAAATTTTAAGTTTAAAATAGATATCAGCACTTACAACGTACATAACAAGAGAACACCTAAAGAATTACTTAGAAGAGGCGCATGGACTCACCGAAGTGTCGATATTTTCGTCCAGCTTCATATTCTCAAGATCCAATTCTAATTCTTGCTCGATAAGATCGGGATCTATTTCTGGTAGCGTCGTAGCAGTCGGTGGTGGGAGATGAACTTCCGATGCCCTAGATGTTGATGGTACCGAAGAAGTCCTGTCCGAACCCGTTGGTGGCATTTCATGCACTTGTTCCTCTAATGACGAAGTTGCCTGAAAATGCAGAAAAAATTATCTAATGTTAGTATTTTAACAATATTTCATGAATTTTATATTTTTATGGCCAATTTTAACATTTTAAGCTAAAATGCTTAAATAAAAACATTTTATTCAACATATCAAAGAGACACTAATTACCTCTTGAAACTCATCTGTAGGAATACCAGGAGGAATGTATGAAAATGCTCCAGATTCTTCGGCATTTTTCATCTCTTCTATAGCATTCCTTTCATTATTGGGCTATAGATTTTTTGCAAAAAAAAGTTGGTTAAATTGTATTTTAGGAGCTAGTAAAATGAACTTGAAATACATATCTTAACTCACCGGAATGTGCGGAAATGAATTAGCTGGCAACAGTTTAGTGCGTTGCGAAGACAAGAACTGTTCTGTCTTAAAGCATTCACCAAGTCCAGCAAAAAGATTCTCATATTTAGTGGGATCAGCGAGAGAATCGGCAGCTTTTTTATTAACTTTTGCCAAATGTGCCTTCCAAAGAGTTACCACCCTAAAATGGCAAACATGACAAGTGGATCAATGATTAAATTCTTTAAGTAATCATCAACAGTCGACTTCCGGAAACAATACAATACCTTGAAATTTGGCTGGGTAAATAAGCGCGGGCGAAAAATGCAGCTTCGGGGAGCCTATTGGTCGATATTAGAACTTCTAAACATTTTTCCAGACTGAAACGAGGATATTCATTATTACACAACTGCCATCACATAAAAGTTGACGAGAGGTGACGGGAACAACTTACTCTCCAAGCATAAAGTACGAAAGAAAAGCCACATTATTTTTCCCGTTGCCCTCGGCCATCTCCCCGAGCTTCTGCACCATTTCTGAATTCCCGGAAGATGTTGCCAACAAAAGCAGGCCTCCGTAATCCTGAGCGTTGTGAAGGCATTCTTGGGCCAATTCAAACTGGCATTTTGCGGTAGCTAAATCCGCTAACTGCTTCCACTTTTGCTCCGACTGAGCTTCGACAGCCAACTGGTGGGCAATTTTGAGTTCGCCTAGCTGCAGAGCAAGCTCAAAGCGATGTTCAGGATCCATTGAGACAGCCAATGCTTGAGGTTTAAACCCCTAATAAAATTAAGAACAAACCATTTTTTTAGCAAAGTTTCTATGAAAGGCACACGATCAACAAAGTGTCTTTACTTGCCTGTTTTTCTAAAAAGTGTGCCACTCGAGTGCGCTGTTCACGCGGAATTGTAGGTAAAACTTTATCGGCGGTTTCGAAATCCCTCCTCATTACAGCGGTCTGGTATTCAAGAACAGATAGCAGTAAAGAGTAGCTGCAAACGTTGAGTTCCTTGTCCCCGAGGTACAAGCGATTGTCTTTTGGAATGTAACCCAAAAGGTACATTGTTCTATAAATGAAATTGGGAGAAATAATAAATCAACAAATAATTAGCTTTCTTTCACATATGCCACGAAAATTATTCTAATTCCAGCATTGCGAGTAAAAGATTTACATAATAAAATGGCACAGGAAGTCGTTCGGTTTGACCGTATTTTCAGTGTCTTTTATCGCAACAAGAATTCAAACTATCCAAAATAATAAACTATTGTGACCCTTGCATATGTAAACTGTTCAAAACCATTAGCTTTAAAGAATGCAAAACATGTGTAAGTGCTGCCAGAAGCATTCTGATTTTTAAATATTTATTCAAGCCACGCGCAGGCCCCAAGATTGTTTTCATAATTTTAACTACTTGTTATAAAACACTCAGTACGAAATTTGTTATTGAAAACTCGAACAGCGGTATTTAGAATACGATTTTGGTAAAGGGTTAAGCAGCCTGCATGCATACTAACCTGTCTAAATGCGATATTGTGACTATTTCTCCACCGACGTAATAATTTAATCGGTTGACTCCGTTGGTATAGATAAAGCAGTCTCCTACCCAAATACCGGTTTTTACTGTTTCCTGGACTTCACCGAGAACCTGTGTTTTAACAACGTTTCCGGTCAATGTCGAGGCCTCGCTTGAAAACCCAGCAATGTTGCAAGTCCGAACTTACGTCAAATGCATCTTCGACCCCATCCTCCGTGATTCCTTCGTTTGTTTCTCGTGCTTTCGTCACGGCATCTTGGCTGTATTTCAAAATAAAATAGGAGTCTTCGGTAGCAATGCACAACAGTTCGCCACTTTCAGACCAATAAACCTGCCAATATATCGTCGCATTTTAACAACGAGTGATTTTTTTTATTGAGGAATCATAAAATTTTCTTCTTACATGTCTGGGTTGTATTTCGATTCGCCGTGTGAGTTCTAAGGACTCCCAGTCGTAGAATGCCAGGCCGCTTACTGAGCGAACACCCAACATGTATCCACCGTAAATCCCTATAAGTGATATTAAACAAAAAGTCAGCATGTGGTTGCAGGATTAGTTAAAATTCGCTATTTAAAATAAAGCTTTATGACCTTCAGCTCCAAATTCGGGTTTAAACGATTTCCTTTCCTTGAAGTTTTTGAAAATTTTAACTGAATTGCTATTTTCTCGGACGGCATATTCGGAAGAATCCAAAGCCCAAACGAATTCCTGCGCTGAACCGAAACTCTTGTTTCGTAAGGCCATGGCGGTGTAAATGATGTATTCGCCATCTCCGCAAACGACTACAAATCTGATTAACAGAAATAAAATTATGCCACAAATTTAAGTGACGCGATTTATTGCAACAGGCGCAGATATCTGTAAAGCGGCCTTACCGTCCGTTGGGATTATGCGCAATTGTTTGAGGATATATCTCGCAACTGCCCAAATCTTTGATTGCCAATGGAAGTCTCTCGCCATCTTTTATGTCCGCTTCAATGATGGCTTTTAAATTAGCTTGTTGTACTTCGGAATGCTTTGCCCAAATTATCTTTCCATTGCAGTCCATGGACATGGCTGGTTCTTCACGCCCAAGCTAGAGCAGATAGAAATGTTTTAGATGCAAACACTAATCAAGAAGACAGGTTTACCAACGCGTTTCTAACTTACCTTAATTATTATGCTTCCCTCGTCATATCCAAGAGCAACATTATTCGATCCCTTCATGCCAGCAATTGTCCATACCCTTTCCAAACCATAGTTAAGAGTTGTTTCCAAGCGGTAAGTATTGGCATGCCAAATTCGGACAGTGCCTAAGTCACAAACAAGTAAATTCATATACCATTTAAAATTTTTGATGGAAAAATTGCATGAAGAAATTAAATTACGGCTACACAACCGTGAATCAACTATAAGGTATACTTGCCATCTTCAGATCCAGTCATTATGATCGGTAGTTCTGGATGAAAGCTGACCGCCGAAATATTCTGTGCATGTCCTTCAAGAGTCTGCACGCACGTTTTATTTTGGTAGTCCCAGATCTTCACCTGGCGATCATCGGCCCCTGAAATAAGGTATGGTTTGTCGCCTCCGTGATAATAGTCTACGCAGTTCACGCCCTTTTCGTGGCCTTCAAGAGTGAAATTCTGCGTTGTTGAACCTAATTGCCAAACCTATGTAAAAATACTTCATGTAAGTATAATATTGAAAAGAAACAAAACTAAAGGTAACTTCAGCGGTCCTTACCTTGACATTACGATCTAAAGATGCGCTCGCAAAGGTGTTGTTATCCTTTGGATTGATCACGATTTGCATTACATAATGTGCATGACCCTCGAAGACTTGCTGACAAGTCCACTGTTTTTCCCAGTTCCACAGTTTAATTAACATGTCATCTATTGGAGATATCAAAATGTTTTTCTTTGTAAAATATCACGTGTAAAAAAAAATATGATAATGTGAGTTCTGGCATATATGCATTGATTAAAGAAACTAAAACACTTACCACTGCTGGTTAATATGAAAGGCTGTGTGGGGTGGACCACAATAGATCTCACGTAATCAGAATGGGCTTCAAACATGTGCGCGCGCTCCAAGGTGTTGTAATTGAAAACCCTAATTTGCATATCATCCTAAACAACAACGAACCGTGTCAAAGCCAGAAACTCGATGCGACTTTTAATAACAATACGCAAATAGCTGAAACTCACCGAACCGGTGATAATCCAGTTTTTTCGCGGGACGAATTTGGCTGCTCGAACCGGTACATCACACACTTCAAAAACTTTGATCAATTGCTACAACAACCAGATGCATTTCATATTGGTTAAACAGCGCAAACTTCATCCGGACGTAAACTACTTCGGCACAAACACCTTTCTCACCTGTGATTCATGATTCCAGACATGGGCATTACCGTTATACAAACTAACCAACATCCACGGTTCTGTGGGATGCAAATCGACACATTTGACACGGTCCGACCTTGCAGAGAGTTTCCGCTTGATATCTAGTCGTAACGGCTGCAAATAAATGTTTAATTACAAGAGCAGAAATTTGTATCTTCATGAAAACATGGGCATTCTTACACCATATAACCAACTACCATTCTATGTAACCACATTTGGGCTTACAGAACATATGACACAACACAATTTAACAGTCAGAAACTTCTAAGCAGATTGCATTAATTAGAAGTTTAAAATGTTCTTGGACCAATTTCTCATTGTAGTAGATCATTAACAGTTGTTTATATGATTATAATTGTTGTAATTTTATAATAAAATAAATCTAGGACACCAGGAACCGGTATAACAGAGCCCAAAGACGCCCAAAATGACTGAAGCCCATCTTCATGGACTAACAGCACGTCAAATTATGAGCTTAAAGTTCAAAACCCTGCCGAAATGAATATATACTTTACCATTTTTCAAATGTTATGCAGTTCTTATGAGTTTCCAAGCTTCAATTCACTTTAAATTCGAATACAACAATAATATTTCCACTTTATTTTTCCGCAAATCTTTCAGACAACACGTACAGCATCACCATAGAGGACGTGGCCGTGCACAGTGGTGCCATCTATGCTTCAATTTTGGAATTTCTTGAAAAAAAATATTAAAAAACGTGAAATAATAACATTCTAGAATGGAAAATACATTTTGTCTATTCAATTAGTGCTATAGAACATGATTCTTATATATTAAAAAAGAAAATTTGCAATTTCTCTCAAAAATATCTAAATTTGGTTACACGCAGAGTGGCACATAGCGTTCTATGGCTCATTTTAGGTCTTATTTTTAGAAAGGCGTGCTAGATTCAGTAGATTGTGAATCAATATACACGTGCTGAGGATGGCGTCTACTTCAGAAGTAGTTTATTTAGAAACTACTCAGAAAAAAAATACAAAAAAAGATGGTTTGGGTGATTCAAAGACATCTTCTTTCAATATGATAAGGTTTATATTTGAAGCCTGTAAGTATATGTTTAATTCTTGCAAATTATACACATGTATATACCTTTGATATATGTAGCCTACTTTGAAAAAAGGGTTATAGGATTGACGTTTGCTCACCCTTATTTTACATGTACATGTATACACCTACAGTAGTTGGTATTAAGGTCTGCTTTAATATCTATAGGTATCAAGTTAGAATCTACTCCAATGACGACGGCTACAGCAGCCTGTATTTATCACAGGTTTTATCAACAAGTTCCAGAATGCAATTTTGACAAGCAGGTAATTGTGCACATTGAGCATTATGGAACCCATACTACAAATTAATTCAAAGTTGTATTACATAGGTTTAGTTTATTTCTTGCAGTTAGTTGCAGCTGTTTCGATATATCTGGCAGGCAAAGTAGAAGAAAACCATTTAAAAATTCGAGATGTCATCAACGTTTGCCACAAGTGATTAAACGAGTTCTAGAATTGTTGCGCAAAGGAAGATTACGCAAATCCAAGTTAACCTAACTTTGAACCTGAAATAACTTAAAATGGGCACAATTACGAAATATTTGGATTTGCCGAGTTCACACTTTGCGGGAAAATCCGTCATTAATTAAATATGCTACATACGTCAGTTTCAGCAATATGCCGTTTCTATAGTGTATCACGTTTGTTTATAGAATGATACATCCAAATTTGGGACCACTAGAGCTGGACGTGGAATACTACGATTTGAGAGATAGCTTTACCCAACTCGAATTGCTCATACTAAGAGTATTACGCTTTCAAGTGAACTTTTTGCATCCGCACAAAGTAGGTAGCCAATGGTCAAGATAAGTTGCGTCTCTTTCGGATGAGGATTTAAACGAATTATTTATTTTTCAGTATCTCCTTAATTATGCCTGGTCTATTAGTCACTGGGTCGGACTAGAGAATGTGTGGCAATCATCTCCTGTCTTGAACACCTCTTGGGCATTTATTCAAGACTTGCTTCATGATCCAGCATATCTGACATTTAAAGCACAACATCTAGCCATAGGTGCTCTCTATTTGGCTTTCCAAGTATATGGAATAACATTCCCACACGAGGATGAAGCCGCCATTCCCTGGTACAAGGCTTTATGTGACGATTTGGATGAAGATAAAATATGGAATGTCGTTGCCGCCATCATCAAGAATTATCGACAGGAAACTTCGATACAAACTTGAAATACATTTGTTATAAGTGATATCGACAAACTATTCTATCCGTTAATAAAGTTATTTATGTTTTTCAATACAAACGAAAATGCATTTATATCAAATATTCTCTGGGAATTTTAAACATTTATTACTCGCATTTCAAACTAAAAAAGTATAAAACCCGTAAAAAAGTATAATACTGCTTTTACAAATCGAATGGCAGAGGAACTTTCAAATATGGCAGTGCAATTTTCGTATAATTTAAAAAATCAACTGCACTACGTTAAAACTGAGGAAAACACATAACTTACGAGGATTACGTTAGCAGCGATGCTGAATCCAAGAAAAAATTGAAAATACGTGACATTCCAAAAGCCTATGGAAAAAAGATAAAAATAATTACAATCAAAGGCATGATTTTCTTAAGCTATATGTTAGAAGATTACTCTTACCTGAATATTTTTTCAGACCAATGGAATGCTGATTAAGTGGCGCATTCACCGGAGCAATATTGTTTCCCTCTGAAGTTCTACTATGACTACTATCGCTGCTTGTTGTACTAGTATTAGCACATTGTTCTAAATCTTTCACGGGACTCAAGCTATTTCGGAAGTTCATTCTATCGTAGGGAAAAGGCTTTCTTAGGTGTCCAGGTTTGCTGTATACAGAAGCTTTGTCATCTCCAACAACTGAGCCTATAAAATAACGGAAACATTTTTAAAAAAATGTCAATGGATTGCATAAATTCTCAAATATTTATGGATTTTTAATGCATTGCCTCACCGTCTCTACTTGCCGGACAACTGCTGGAAGAGTTTGGTGGCCGATAGAAGCCTCGTGAAAATTGTCCTTAAAAACAAGGACATAATTAGCACGCAATATATAAAATTGCATTTTGCGTTAAACTAAACTGACCTGATGGCGAGGCTGAAAACAAGGACCGGGAGTAGTGAGGGTTAGCGTTTGCCCAGTATCCCCCGCCAACCCATGACGAATGAGTTATAGTTTTGGTTTTCAGGCGAGCTGGAGTAAGAACGTTGCGTTGGGAACTGATGCTGTTGAGGCTTGAGCTTGAGCCCGTTAACAACGATGATTGCGAACTGTATATCTTCTTAGTAAAAACACCGGGCATGCTCTGTGATTTCTTCGGGGTGCTGATTTTCATCGCTTGAAGATGACAATCCAAAGCAGATTCTAAATTTAAGTTTCTACGTGACGCTTTTCCCAGAGTAGTTGTTGAGATTTGATTGTCTTGTAGCAAGTTCGAATGACTCATGGAGAACGTGTTGCTGCACCTGTCAGATTGATAGCCATCGTCTAAAATTGAAGCTTGGTCGCTAGCTCCAGGACTATAATTGGATGTTTCGGTGAATGATTTTTGACCGCTGCGCGGGCTATTGCACTTCCACGATCCTCCGACAATAGCCTGTGGACGACGGCAGATCAGGCATCCAGCAGTAAAAATTGTGCCAAAAAGGGATGCAATGAATTGCGTGATAAGCCTGATTTCCTCTGTAGGAAACAGCAATTTCATGATCGGCAATTCGATGAAGAGCATTATGAGCCATATGAAAGAGGTTAATGCATCCATTAGCCTTAATCTGAAATTTAAAAAAATGTTTTTAAAGAAAGTCATTATTAGATTGAAAGTATGTTTTTTTTTAATTATAATATGACACTTGCCTATCTTTCCCAGCAGACAAAATAGCTGTGATAAAAAGGAAAAAACCAAGGAGCGAAAATTCTGGATTACAAATCCACTTCTTCGTCTCGATAAAGTAAGCGAGTATACTTCTTGGGATAACTTTATCAAGTGGTATCGTTTCCTTTTTAGTTTCATACTGAAGCATATTTATAGACTGTACGCAAACAAACGTGATTATGATTAAAGAACTGAGCTGTAAGAGATGTACAAATTTCTGTGCATTGGTGTACGACTGAAAAACACAATTTAAAAATTTGATTAGTAATGTTTTCAAAAAACTAATGATCTATCCCAATATTTGTTTTAATTACTCGTTTATGAGATGGTTTTTGCTTCTGCTGTTGCTGTATTTTCCAGGAAAATACTTTCCCGCGGAAAGTCGAGTCTTGCTGACCCAGCTTTTGATGTAAAAAGGCCTCGCATTGATGACACAGTTTGTAAGCAGAATCAAGTTGTCTTTTAAAAATTTCGATTTCGTCATCAAAGGATTTCTATAGTTATATAAAAATCGTCTATATGAAATTCGCCTGATATTGCATACATATTGTTCTAAAAGTGGCCAAACAGACCTCATATTGAGGCACGAATGATGCCAGTTGCTTGATTTTCAACAGCTGATTACTGTTGCACGTTTCGCAAAAACCATTGCTCTCATCTGGAAGACTTTGCCTATCTAATTCCCATCGATTGCGGTGATTTAATAATTCATCATACTGTGCTGGGATCGGCTTATTATAATCGTTATTCTAAAAACGAAAAAAAATAGATTAAGACGTTACACCCTATATTATTAACCATATACGATGGACACTATGCAAAACACGTCTCTCATTACTTGGCATAATTAACTTACGTCGTCAAACCCATTATATTGCTCACAGAACGGGCAATCCCAGCAATTCCTATTTCCATAAGGTACTGAAGAGTCCTTGTTGCAAAACCAGCAGTTGACTTTTATTGCAAACTTTGGCCTAAAATTGTTCAAATAATTGATAAGGTCAATTATGAATAAACAGTAATTTTGTCTTTTAGGAAATGTGTCCTTGCATGAATGCGCTGCAGGCTAGGCTTATTGACATGTATATCCTATATTATGAAATACAATGTATAATAGTGGGCGTGGTGCGCGAGACACTTATAATGTAGCTTTCACACATTTTGGAAAGCATCTGATTAGCAGGGCAGTGAGACAATCAGGGAGCTGAAGATTCAGCTGTTTTTATACACAATTGCTTTCAAGGCAATTAACGCCGGTTGGGTTACATTTCTGTACAAATCGACTACGCCCGTATCCCTTTCATTATAATAATCCTTCCCACCCCTATTTATTCTCTAACTTGACACGTGTTCTATCCTCCTGGGGATAGTTAATTAATTCCAAATAAATAAAAAGATGCGATCAGCTAGGTCAATGAACTTTCAAAGCGCCATTTTATGGAAAATTCGAGCAAACACGTGCTCGGCTAGAACAACAAAAAGAAAGCAAGCAAACCATTTTTTTTAAACTTCAACATACGAACCTTATAAGTCTGATTACAAAGTAAGTAGCAACGATTATAAATGCAACGATAGCTAAACAAAAAACGGCGAAATTATTCCAATAATCATCAGGCATGGCAAGCAAATTTGGCGTGCAAACAACAAGCTGTGGGAAATTCAAAACAAGCGCAAATGCAAATTGCTAGATCAACGTGCAATTCGAGAAAAAACAATAAAACGTCACTTCCCGTGTCACTTCCGCCAGTTTGGATTCCGAAATTCAAACTTGAAACACTCGATATATTCTTCATCTTCAGTTGACATTGTTTTAAATTCTTCTTCCATTTGAAAATGGGAAATTTTTCGAGTCAATATTTGGACGAATGGTCTGCTGCTCAAAAGCATGACGATACCGTAAGCAAAGAAAAGGCTGAATTGACCCCAAAAGGCAAAAACATTCGTTGTTTACCAACGGATCCTCGATCCCCAACTTCAGCTATTAGAAGAACACCAATACAGGTAAATAAAATAGCCACCAGTGTAGCATCGGGGTCCTTTGCCCTAAATAGTTAGAAGTGGTTGGCCCTACATAGATTATAATGTCTTACCTGGGGAGCCATGCATAAATGATGTCACGCATGTGGGGGGGGGGGGGGGTCAGACATGGCGTTACGTCACAATTTTTTGACTAAAAATTGACTTATGATAGGGACTTACA
>JAQGCC010001179.1:0-25876 GCA_034698905.1 Xestoiulus laeticollis | reverse complement strand
CGAATTATAAAATTTGCAGATTAATATCTCGTGCGAAAATTCTTTTTTAAATAAAAGCCTTGTTTGAGGTTAGCCAAGCGCGCGTTTCCAGCCTAGTGTGGCCTGGGGCTAAAAGTAATGGAGATGTGTGATCCCTTGTAAGTGGGCAATCACTGCTACCTCCCTTGTCTTGCACGTTTGCTGTCCATCTCATCTAAGTGCGCGAAACACACTTATCTTTCCATCTTAACTGATTGGGAATCCCAGTATGAATCCAACGAGTCATCGTGCCGTCGAGAAAGCATGTGTAAATGGAGGTAATAAGAGGAAGAACTCTTGTAGGGTGTGGCCCCTCTTCCAATTGATAAGGGTTTTCCCATTGTCTTTTTTCTCTTATATCAATACCGGTCGACCACGAACGCTTTCCGTTCATGTTAGTTACGCAAATTTTCGAGTGACATGTGAGCCTCACCCTCTCATGTATATTATCCTTTCAGTATAACGAACGGTTCGGCTGGTCGCTTTACTGACTGTTTATAACGAACAGCAAATTCGATGTTGTAGGTCATGACAAAGACCATCCTGTTGTAACATAAGATTCATATTTTCATGATTTTAAGAACTGGTTTTAAAAGTTAATATCTTAAAACATTCCAAATGCGGTACAAAAATTCCGCAAGCAACTTTAGTGTGTAGACTCTCTCCAGTATTTGACAAAACAGGTATTTCTTGTGTCCCATATACTGTAGAAGGCAGAAGTACTGTTGGGGTAAAAAATAACTTGTTATTTCAGGAATCCATTCCTATGCTTATTCTCCCATGCTCTACGCTGTTCTTACCCATAGATGAATAATTTTGTTGAAAATAATATAACTTATCACATTTTTAAGCACATAATTCAAAGATTTTTTTCAATGACTGGCTATACTCTAGTGAAAAATCTCATATCTCAAAGAGAAAATCTATGAGATTATGAAACTTTCTTATGAGTCCAATGAGACTAATGAGAATATATGAAACATCCAATAGGACTTAATGAGACTCAAAAATCAAAGGAATTTTATTCTATAGAACTCTATGGGAAGAGTCCCTTAATAATAACATTTTATGAGTCTATTATGAGAGACTAATCTCCAATAAAAATTTACTTAACAATATTTGTAATTTTGAATTTGGTATAAAAATGACATATTCCATAATCTCATAAGATATGAGGTATCATACAATGAGATTTTTAACTAGGGTAGGGCATGAAAGGGTTTTGCAAAAATAGAGTTTATTAGCTAGCATCGAAATCAGCAACTTTCACACCGAGCAATTTGAGAACAAAACACTACGTGCTATAAATTGTGGTGAGAATGGATCGATTCACATGCACACATCCATTGAATCCGTCTCCACTGGCGCCCCCTCTGCGCAGAAAAGCGCAACGTCACTGGCGCCCTACGAACCTTCGTACTCCATTGGAGGAAATGGCCCTTTAGACTGAGTTGGGGGGAGGTCATCCTTCCTCGCAGCTCTACGGAGGGGGCAGCATCTCTATTGATTCGTTGTGTCACATCACTTAATTACGCAATTTACAACGGCGCTCTAATAGATTTTGCGGTACACTGAGTATGGTGCGCTGAAAGTTGACAGATGGAGATTAGGAACGGGGATTGTAGACTAGCACACTCACCGTGAAATAAAAGAGGCGCTCTTGTTATCTGACACGTGTGGATTCAAGCTGGCTGCATGGAGAGCTGCTTAAATTTACTCACATTTTGTTCCACCCGAGTGAAACGTGGCTTTTCGCCTTTTTTTTTATTCTGCCTTGTTTGACTAGAATCAGAACACGATTTTTTCCTTTTTTTTTTTTTTTGGTAAATATTAGATTACCTCCTATCGTTGATTATCACTGTTGATGTGGTTCGTGCATGACCTGCAATGCAACGTTTACGATAGGAGCGTTTCAAAATTTAACACAAATTGTTTGCCTTGTATACACTAGGTTTTTTATAGAAAAGTGACCAGCTAAAACATTTGGTCACTCAATATACAGGTATCAATTAACCATGGCACCCTGAGAACGACATTGCTAATTTGAGACTTTTGAGCTATTTTTATTGTATTTGAGCTGGATTAAAACCTCAATTTTTGGATTCGAGCAAACTTAATTCTCTGTACATTTTCAATGATTTTATTGTATTTGCGCTGCTTTAAAACCTGCGCGCATATTTTCAATGAAACTGTTGGCTTATTTGATTATGTTTTCCAAAAATGTACAGAAGATTATATGTTCGTATAAGTTTCACAAAAAGCTTTCATGTGGTGGGCTGAAAAGTCTAGGCAAATTTCACACAAATTTACTTTTAATAGCTTATAGTGCAGCTTGACTCCAACTTTAACCTATACCAATTTTCTGAAAATTCTTCAGTATAGCTATCACTGACTTATAATTGCATACTGAACCTGGTCACTCTATTAGGTGCATTGCCAATTGGGATAAAATGCCAAAGAGGTGGTACACTCTGGTAGCTGTAAGTGTACAATAGACAGGTGGTCACTATACAGAGAATTTTTATAATGGAAATTTATTGCTGTAAAACCATTTTATAAAATGGTGCACGTCATTTCCCTATTGTTTTAAAGTATAACGTCGCATTGTTAAGTCTATCTAGTTAAGGGTATGCTAAACTCAAAACCAAACTCATTTATTTGCCTGTCATGTTGTTTTTTTATTTTAGAAAATGATATATTTCTACTTGTGGGACATATCCTGCCCTCTCGCGGCAAAGTAGTCAACCATGCCCATAATCAAAAACATTTTTTTATAAAGCTACAAACTTTATCTTTTTTTTAAATATCAGCCCAGTGCATCATTCAAGAGCGGTTGTCATGCTTTTTTAACAATTAAGTTCGCAAGAAAACTTATAAGTTTATTAAATTTAATAATTTGCATTTCTGTTTTTTACAGGTTTATTCAATGGTCTTATGACCACTTGGTGTTAATGCCTCAATAGATGGCAAAAGGAGCGACAATTTTGCAGTCATCTACGAGTGTATCAGTTTCGTGAAACATGTTAAATTGAACTCCGAACTTTTAATTATCCTAAACTGAAGAATACGCGGACGCCCAAATTCCTCTACAAAATCGTAGAGCTTATATGAACCTTGTGCGAAAGCTAGACCAGGGGCCCCATTTTCAACCTCACACAACCAAAATTGGCAACGCACTCCCGTCCCCTGATTGGATCTCCTCGATCACCTGATCGAATACAACCAATCAGGGGACGGGAGTGCGTTGCCGATTTTGGTTGTGTGAGGTTGAAAATGTGGCCCCAGTGTGGCGAGGGTTACGTTGTATCCCATGAGTGCGAATCCGTAACCCAATGAACCAATGATCTTCTGGATTTCCATCTAGTGAATTATGCGTCGAAGACATCAACAGGTAAAGTCCAAACAATGGTCATTTTCAATAAATGGGGATGTACTGTTTTTAATACATGTAGATATAAACTTACTGTAGTATGTATATGTAAATATATTTACATTAATTTTGTTCTTCTTGTATAAGCGAAATCCAGAACTTCTGAGTTTTCTTGTGCTCATGCATATCTCTACTACATGCATGTATTACATGTAACAATGTTGTTTAAATATGTGACATTTTAAAATAAGGATCATTTTCACCATGGTACTGAAACTAAGGGTAACAAGTTTCCAATTACGAATTTTTATTATATGGTGTTGTCCACTTTGGCATTGTTCACCATTACATGATTCCAGTTACATACTTTAATTCTTCGCCTTGTAAATCCTTGTTTGTACAATTTAAACAAAGGAAATATTTGAACTGTGTATAAATCTCTTCTTGCATTGTATGAATTGGGACACATTGAAGACGCAAATTCTCATTGGCCATACAAAATACTTGTGACCTACTTGCGAAAAACTACACGAATTTTCTGACCCAAAAAATTCATTGAAATGCATTTTTTTTGAAGCAGTTGCAATTTTATTTCATATAAACAACTTTTCACACATTATCTTTCAAGTTTCTCAGGTTGTCAATTTCGTTCAATGCTAACTTGCATACCACATTTTCGCAAGCAGCTTCCGTTTTGCACATTCGGAAGACTTCACTCTGGCCTTGACATAGATTTCACCAGGCATCCTCCATCAACCACAAGGTCGGCACCTGTGATGAAAGATGCATCATCAGATGCCAAGAAGGCTATCGACTTGGCCAGTTCAGAAGATTCTCCAGCACGACCCAGCACTTGCATTGTACTCAAGCGGTCGAAAAACTGCAATATGACAAGAATTTACAATGTTAACAGAAGCCTGAAACGGGGATTTATTGCAGTACCAATAAGGTTACTCAGACAATTCTTCCATAGAATTAGTATTTCCAATTTCATTTAACAGTTGGTTTGACACGCTCAGTAGAGAATTGAGCCTGTATGGGCAGATTAAGATTCACTCTACAAGCATATATTATATAATCATGGTGTTTGACTTTAACTTTACCTGAGTAATTTCTTCTTCCTTAAAGCCCAAATTCACTGGAAAGTTGGTCCTTGTCACTCCGGGACTGATGGATAGTAAAACGTTTTAAAAACTTGACATTCGCTCGTGCAGCTATATCTCTCTATTGTTTCTATTCGTTAAGTTTCTAGAGAATAAGTTTCATACAAAACCTACCTTACTGTATTGACGCGTACTTGAAATGGTCCTAATTCTAAATAAAGGAAACATGCATGTGTTAATCAACGCTCGTCCATATAGCACTTCGTATATTATTTAACTTTTTGTTTATTGTATTTCTGTCGCTTATTTTTAACATTAAATTTAATTCATTCAACACTCATTCACACAAAGTAAGATAAAGCATATTTATGTATACGACATCAACATATGGATGTCTATACAAATTTTGAATTATTAAATATGGAATTTGTCAAATGATAACAGGTTTAATTTGATCAACTACGCTCGTATTTTGCCAATATTGAACTTCACTTTTTGTTTCAGTATGTACATGTATATTGTTAAAGATGTCCAAATACATTAATACAATTTGCAACAGGTTTTAATATTATAAGGGCCAAACCTTGGGCGGCAAGTCTTGTGAAATGATCCAGTGCTATCTTCGACATACTATAAAAGATGCTTCCGAGTGCCTGCAAGTAATAATAATATTGAATGCACTTGAATGTAACCAGTCTTCTAACTAATAATCAGTTTATGGTTATTGCCTGGTGCAGGTAGGAAATTACTTACTACACTCTTGGCAACAATACTGGAAATATTTACGATGGAGCCCTTAGTTTTCTGCAGATGTGGTGCCGCCATTTGAGTTAATACAATCACCGCTCTGTGTAATATAGATGTGTTTGCCATTTTTACATACAAAATGCATCAGAAAATATACGTACATGCATATACAGGGTGGTTCTAACGTCGGTGCCACCCCATTTCCTTCCTTAAATCCTAATGTAGGCCACCTATATGCTACTACATTTCATGCCATTACGCATTTTATCATATTTGTGAATTTTCAGTCGTCAGGATGATCAGGGAAAATGAGTTAAAACATGGAAAAAATCAAGGAAGTTAAAATCTTCCTTGAATCTTGCTTGAATCTTATCTTCGATATATGTTTGAAATGTCGACAATACTCGCCTTACATTAACAGCAAATATTTCGTCATATTGCTCAATGGTCCCATTTAGGAGACTCCCACCTCTCGATATACCTGCGTTATTCACCTGAGGAATCAACATTAATTACCATGCAATATTCTCCATTTGAGTATTTTTAACAGAGTATTTCTCACCAGAATGTCCAACTTTCCAAACTTCTTGACTGTTTCGTCGACTAGTTTTTTGCAAACGTCTTTGTCTATGATATTGCCCACTATCATTAATGGTTCCGGTTTTCCTCTGCTGACTTTTAGACATTCTGCTACCGTATTTTCAAGTTTGGATTTAGTGGTACCCAAAATTGCGATCGTCGCCCCTAGTTCTGTGAACAATATTGCGGTGGCAGCACCAATTCCACTTCCAGCCCCTGGAGAATTAAGACTCAAAAAGTTAACATAAGCCCGTCATCAAATACAATAAAAATCCAAACACCATAAATTCCTTACCTGTAATTATGGCCACTTTGCCATCCAGTGTCAATGGGAGTTTACTCATTTTGTGCACCTACAAGAAATGCTTTGAAAATGAATACGTGTAATCCTGCAGCACAGATAACTTCGATTTTGTTTCTTATGTAAAAGTTTAACGTTTGAATCAGATATAGTGGGTAGTGGTATCGCTGTAGTGATGTAATCAGCACCTATCAATAAAAGGTGTTAATTTAAGTGCAATATTGACCTTGCAGGTAGTGATAATGATAATCCGTTTATCACGCCGCCGAAGTTAGGAATACATGTAGATGTATACAGTTTGGTCTGGTTAAGCTACAATATAAAGATATTACTTTTGAAGTTTTCATACCTTATTTAGTGTTGCTATCAACAAATAAGAGGCGTACTACTGTCATATCTATACAAGGCACACTTGTTTGGACTGTATCCAAATGAGAAAATTGCTTCCCAGCCTACATGTATACTATATTCATTTTAATGCTATACATGTACTCATTAATTTCAAATAACAATAAACATCCGGGATAACATTATTGGCAGACCTTGACTTCGCTCTCATTTCTGGTTTGCTAAAATCGTTTTTTATTTATCCTCTTTAACTTTGACGAGGTCATGAGTATTATATACTTATCACGCATGCGCAAATCTATTCCACAAGGAAATCAACCGTGCATTACGTGACTTGCGTTAAATGTTTCTGCCATTCTAGTAAAATCAAAGTAAATTAATGCCAAGATGATAAAATGCGTGACCTCGCCAGTTTTAAAAGAGGATAAAAGCTTGTTTTTGCGCACCAGAAATAAAAGTGAAGGCAATTAATGATTGGCACCTCTCAGCCTCCATATCTACCGGAGGATTAAAAAATGCTCTAAATTTAGTAACTTGAACACTCCTACTTTTTCCAATTTTTTATTTCGTCTAGATTTCGATAGTACGTCTGACGAGATTCAGTATATAAAATTATGCATGGAGACGTTGAAAATGGTGTATAGAATTTATGTTGACGTATAACTGCATATGGTTCATTATTTTTCAAACATACATGTATATATTGTATTAATTGAACATTATCTCTGGTGCTCATATCTCTGCTATAAACAATGCTGTCTTATTACTGTATACAATTAATCTATAATGAAAGTATATTGTTAGATAATGAGATGTCATAGTAAATATACAGTACATGTACATTTATCCATCAAAGTGCCATTTAAAAAAAAATTGCCGTATTGGGCGAGTGGGCCATAGGGTCGATGAAGATAATTTTGACCATGTTACATCTGCATGTACTGAAACAATGGGTAACAAGTTTTTCATTACAAATGATGCTATTATTTATTATAAGGTGTTGTCCACCGTTGAAACTTACTTTTCTCGCCGAGTAAATCTTTGTTTGTACAATTTAAACGAAGGAAATATTTGAACAATTATACATATGCAATCTGTTCTTGCATTGCATTACCTTCCCAGAACTGATGGTCTGACTTGAGACATGCATTGAAGAAATAAATTCTCATTGGTCAATGTCTCAAAATCTCATTAGTTGTTTGAATCGCATGCAAAATGCTCAGAAAACTGCAATTAATATTGCTTGAAATCTCTATCCTAAAAAAAATACATTGACGTGCATTTTTGAAGTAGTTGCAATTTTATGTCATATAAACAACTGTACAAAATTATCTTTAAAGTTTCTTAATTTGTATGTTTGTTTTTTTCCGGAACATCATTGAGTCGCTTTCAATCCAAGCTTACATAAAACGTTTTGCACGTACGAAAGACTTCAGTCCTTCTTTGACATTGGTGTCACCATGTATCCTCCATCAACCACAAAGTCGGCACCTGTGATGAATGATGAATCATCAGAAACCAAGAAGGCTATCGACTTGGCCAGTTCCATAGATTCTCCAACACGACCCAACACTTGCATGTGACCTGCGTTGTCGAAAAACTGAAATAATTAAAATTTACAATGAATAACAGAAACCTAGAAATAGGGATTTACTGTATAGTACCAATAGGGTTGCTCAGACAAGACTTTCATATAATTAATATTTTCGTGGAGTAATGAATAGATATTCAATGCATATCAATACATGCAAATACTACAATATAGATTAAGGTGTTTATCTTTAACTGTACCTTAGCAAGTTGGTCTTCCTTCATACCGAAATTCATTGGGAAGTTGGTTCTTGTCAAACCGGGACTGATGGATAGTAAAACAAATTATTAAAAACTTGCTATGATTACCAATCGACAAATTCCTCTAGAATGTTTCTTGCAAGATTACCTTAATGTATTGACTCGTACATGAAATGGTCCTAATTCTTTATAAAGAAAACAAATACGTGTTATTATACGCTCAACGTTGGAGCAGTTGATATATAATTATTAAAGTTTTGTAACCCTTGTATTTCTATCACTTATTTTTAAAATTAAATTTAATTAATTCACCGGTAAAATAATAGGATATCTACATATGGATTAGACAAATTAAATTTGACATATAATTTGATCAACTAAACATTAAATCATTAATGAAACTTTTGAACAACGCTAAATACGTTTTGGCTGGTTTGGGCTCAAGTTTTAGTATTTTTGCCAATATTCAACTTCATATTTTTGTTACAATTTGTATTGGTAAAGATAGCCAATAAAGGCCAAACCTTGGGCAGCATGTCTTGTGAAATGATCCAGTGCTATCTTCGACATACTATAAAACATGGTGCCGCTCAACTGCAAGGAACAATAATATTGAATGCACTTGAATGTAAACATTCTTATTAACTAATGACAAAGTTAATGGCTACTGGTAAAGGTAAATTTCTTACCACACTCTTGGCAAGATTACTGGAAACATTTACGATGGATCCCTTAGTTTTTATCAGATGTGGTGCCGCCATTTGAGTTAATATAATCACCGATCTATGTAATATAGATTGGTTTTATTACGAAAGGTTGTCTATTGTACGATAGATCAATAGAACTAGTACGTATGTAAGCGCGTATATGGATATAGAAACCAGAAATACAGCGAAATAAAAAACAAAAAATATCTGCACAGTGACATCGTTAAACAGAATTTAGCTTTGCCAAAATGTTGCAAGAAATCAGTTCACATGACAAATTTTCAAAAAACCTTCTTCACAGGTTCTCATTTGCACAACATTGTATATCATATTCTGAAACGTCTTCTTTTATAGCAACAATTAAGACAAGTACCGGTAGTTGTTAAGCATATTATCATATTTGTGAATTTTTATCATCAGGATGATCAGGGAAAATGGTTATAAAAAATTGAAAAGTCAAGGAAGTTTGAAATTTCGTTTATGTGGGAACCCTGGAACATGTAATGATCGGCGATATTTTTTAAATGATATTATATATATAGCAGTCTATACGAGAATTATAGCACAAATTACTCGCCTCACATTAACAGCAAATGTTTCGTCGTATTGCTCAATAGTGCCATTCAGGATTGTCCCACCTTTCGTTATACCTGCGTTGTTCACCTGAAAAATAAACGTTAATTACCATATTATCCAATATTCTACATATTTCATATTTTTAACAGAGTATTTCTCACCAGAATGTCCAGCTTTCCAAACTTCTTCACTGTATCATCGACCAGTTTTTGGCAGACTTCTTTGTCTTTTATATTACCAACTACCACTAAAGGTTCCGGTTTCCCTCTGCTGACTTTCAGACATTCTGCTAGCGTATTTTCAAGTTTGGATTTGGTGGTACCCAGAATTGCGACGGATGCCCCTAGTTCTGTGAACAATATTGCTGTGGCAGCACCAATTCCACTTCCAGCCCCTGGAGACGACGCAAAAAAGTTAACATATAAGTCGTCATTAAATACATTAAAAATCTAAATATCAGAAATCCCTTACCTGTAATTATGGCCACCTTGCCATCCAGTGTCAATGGGAGTTTACTCATGATGTGCACTTACAAGAAATGTTTTGAAAATGAATCGTGTAATCCTGCAGTATAAAAACTTTGACTTGTTTGTCATATAGAGTTCAAAGATTGAGCTTGTTGATTTGGGCTATAAATAAGATTGTGGGAAGTGGCAGCGCTGTAGTGATGTAATCTGCACCTATCAATAAAATGTGAGAATGTACATCTACATGCAATGTCGGCCTTGATATACTATAGTGCTAAAGATAACCAGTTTATCATGCCTAACTACGAACACACGTACAGTAATGTTTGCATGCAATTTGAGTTTGCTCAGGTTAAGTTATATAATTTATCAATATTACTGTAGAAGTTTTCATACCCTATTTAGTGAAACCTTAAACGAATAATAGGCGTACCATTGTCAATGTAATCTATACAGGCACGCTTGTTTGGACTGTATCCAAATTATAGAAAGCTGTTTCCTATCCTATATTTATTTTATTGTTATACTCATTAATTTCAAATAACAATAAACATCCAGCACAACATTATTGAAAGGCATGATTCTAACATGTCCAAATGCAACAGATATTTAAACAATTTCTTCGATGTTTATTTCGTCTAGATTTTGATAGAACGCCTGATGAGATTCAGTAGCCTATCTGAGGTTATGGAGACAATGAAATTTATGTGTACATGTAATGTATATTTTGGCAGATATATATGGTTCATTATTTATCAAAAATATTATTTTTATTAATTGAAGACTTATTTGTTCATTTGAGGAAGTACAAAATCCAGAACTGGTTGACATACGATTGTAAAAATGTTTCATATAATTCAAAATTCAATGGGCATCTTGAATTTTAAGCTAACTTCAATCGTCAGTTCTTCAGTAATGAAGGTGATACTGCTGGTAATACCAACAATCCTCCGTCCACCACAATGTCTGCTCCAGTAATAAAAGATGCATCATCAGAGACCAGATAGGCTATGGTGTTAGCTATTTCAGAGGGTTCTCCAGCACGGTTTAACACTTGCATTTTATTTAAACCATCGTAAAACTGCGAAAAAATATATTGTTTAATAAACTTAATTAGGTGCCCATGTTCATCAATTGGCCATATATCATACCTTGGTTAGCTCTTCATGCTTAATGCCATAATTCATGGGGAATTCTGTTCTTGTTACTCCCGGACTAACAGATTGCGAACATTAAAAAGTATAAGGATAACATATGTTCAACACTCTATACATAATTGAAACCAAGAATTTTAGGATGGTTAAGAGTAGAACTGTGTAAATTTACCTTACAGAATTGACACGAACTTGATGCTGACCAAGTTCTGTATCAAAAAATGTTTGTATTAAGTAGGATGAAATGCAACATATATGGCGTTTACATGTACATGTACATGTATATTTAAGCTTAGGTCTTTAAATTCAAAACATCAGAAAACGTACCTTGTGCTGCAAATTTCGTGAATTGATTCAAGGCCACTTTTGACATGCTATAATACAAACTTCCAGTAGACTGAAAAAATAAATTTTATTGATAAATACGTTCATTTTTGTGCTTTAAACTGCAATTTACTGTTTTAAACATACCACTCTTTGGGCTGCCACACTGGAAATATTGACAATAGAGCCTTTTGTTTTAATTAAGTGTGGTGCTGCTAGTTGGGTTAAGAAAACAACCGATCTATGTAACATAAGTTTATATTATTGATCAAATAATTTTTGTTAGTTTATCATTTCTGGTTGTAGTTTATCATAGTATATTACTAGCTGTATCAAAATGGCATTTCGTAAAAGAATTTCACTGAATGTCCTACCTTAAATTAACGTCGAATACTTCGTCGTAATCTGATGTTGTCCCCTCTAACACAAACCCTGTACGCTTTATGCCTGCGTTATTTACCTGAGAAAAAATTAAGGTCAATTAGCTACAGTGGTGGTCTTACCAAATAGGTCCATAAAGTTTCTTAAGACATAATTTTTCTATAACAGAGACATGCATATTTATTTTTGCATTTTAGCGAGTCAGACACTTTTCTTCAGGTTTATTCTTAAATTAAGACACTTTTATTTATATCTAATGTACTAAGCAGTTGTTAAACCATCTAGGAATTGCGAAAATAATAATTAAAATTTTCACCAAAATGTCCAACTTTCCAAACGTTTTTAAAGTTTCATCAACTAGCTTTTGGCGCACATCTGCATCTTTGATGTTCCCAACATGCATCAATGGCTGAGGTTGTCCAGTGCTCAATTTCAAACATTCAGCTACTGTATTATCAAGTTTGGATTTCGTGGTTCCTAAAATTGCGATTGTGGCCCCTAACTCCGTAAAAAGCTTGGCAGTGTGAGCACCAATTCCACTTCCGGCCCCTGACATCAGTGAAAGGATTTGAAATATTTGAATTCTATATAAATGCAATATGATTTCTTAATATTTCAAAAATTCCATACCTGTAATTATGGCTACTTTTCCTTGGAGTGTTGCTGGTCGTTTACTCATGGTTGAAATCCAAACAAGAATGCCTAATGGTAATGTCGAATCAAATACAGAGAGTCAAGAGTCAGTATTGTTATTTATATACAATCCTCAAGGACTTGTATTATCAAACTCAAGCCATTTATGCTTCAGAGTACAAATAATGCTATCATTATCATCAGGCGTTTGTCAACTTGATTGATAAAAATAGGCTATGGATTTCTTTTGTGAGCATTGTCCGTGCACCTTTGAATCAAGATAGTATATAATCTTTTGGCCGAGCAAAGGTTTTAAACACAAGAAAATAAGTGTATACTCGCAATCTGCATTTAGATTTGGGAATGGAGAAGCCTATGCCATCCAAGTATCCATTAAATTAATCCAAATTTTAATTAGTTTCGATAATTTGGGTACATGCACATATTTTGTTTGGATTTAGTATTTTGACTGCTTCATACTTCTTGAAATCTAAAGTATTGGTATGTTCTCTTCACTATAGGCCATATTTCCGTATAAATATATTTGCGTAATTTCGCTCAATAAATTTGCAAAGTTGGTCACTGTATACAGGCGATCGCTATTCAGAGAACAACATGCTGATGACACAGGACTTATTAATTTGAAACTTTGGAGCAGTTTTAGGAATTTAAAAAGTGTTGCTGCTGTAAAAGCTCAGTTTTAGATCCCTAATTGTTAACTTATCTGTACATTGTTCAATGAAACGTTGTTCAAGATTCACAAGAATTACGTCAACTATTGTGACTTGACTCCATGATTGTACAGGTTTACTTTAAATAAGGCCCAATTGGAGTCCAGCCATATTAGCTTAAGTAATCTCGTGCGAATTGGGCCATTAAGGGTTACAACAGTAAGTAAGTTCACTCAAGTTTGAATTTTATCACGCCAATTTTGCATAGAGTACTTTCTAAATTTTCCTTGACCTAATTGCAGACTGAACTTTGTCACTGGTACATTCTTAATGGAAGTAGATCACTGTACAGAAAAATCGTAAAACGACTCTTAAAATCATTTGTGATAAATGTTCACAATATTTAGGTGGTCACTTTACCAGGTTGTACTGCGCATGTTTTAAAAATAAACAAGTCTGGACAAATCTGTTATGAATTCACAAATTGATAACAATTTTACAACTGTAATACAACATAATCCCCACAGTGCAGACTGCATGTGGGGTGCTCAGTTTTGTAAAGTAAAACTAAGTCCTTTTTAAGTCAAAAGTATTTAATTGAACGATACATTTATCAATTTTACACACTTAAATTGTATAATTTTTGTATTTTTAACAACAATATTTTCAATATAATTATCAGAAAGCTGAATATGAACACGGGATTAGTTTAGACATCCTTCAAAGTATCGGGATTGCCTTCACATGATACAAGGATCCCTTTATCAACCACGAAGTAAGTATTTGTAAGGAAAAACGCGTCGTCAGAAGCCAGATATGCTATCCTCTTTGACATTTCTGTAAAATCCTTAGCACTGCCCAATACTGTCCTTTTAGCGAATAAGTTGTCCAGAGGCTGCAATAATAAGAATTTACAGTATGTCAACAAAACAATGCAATGGCGATTTTTTAACAGATTAGGTGAAATGAGCATGCGTTCATTAAAAATGGATAGTGTATATATAGATAGCTTTAGATGCCATGTATTTTCTATTATCTGTACATTAGTTGCACTATATTGAACTTTAAGCTATACCTGAGGTGCCCGTTCTTCTGGCTTGTCGTCATGAACCCGTCCAATCATGTTGACTATTGGCTCACCGGGACTGATGGATAGTAAAATTCAGTATTAAAAAGTTATTATGGCTATTTGAGTGCTTTATTTCCTTTGAGGAGGATTTCTTTAAGGATTACCTTACATGAACTGCATTGACTCTGATGTTATGTGGTCCAAGTACTATATATACATTTAAAATAAGATACAGGCGTATATAAAATATATTAAAGTAGATTTCAATACAGGCACTTACTTCCGAAGGCTTGTCTTGTAAAGTTATCAAATGTATCCTTCGCTATCTTATAGCAGCAATTCTTAGCCTGAAAATACGAGTAGTAGAAGTTAGGGAATAGATTTATTCCTACTAGTCTTAAAATTTGTTTTCGCACAAGGGTTCACCATTAATTCATTTAGCTCTTTTGCTAATCCTGAAACGGTGTTTGCTGAAGTATAGCCTTCAATACTGGAAACCATTAGCATGGAACCTTGCGAGTCCAACAGATGTGTTGTTGCAATGTCAGCCAAATGCATCGCAGATCTGCATAAACCGGTTAATGTTACGATGATGTCAGATTTGCAGTTTAAGTAATTGAAAGTTTAACAGTTTTACACGCAAATATAATTTAAGACTAAATGGATTGACTTGCACACATTAAACTACATTGGATTTACCGTAAGGCCATTTTAAAAAATGGGAGGGAGATAGATTCCTATATTCCCTTATATAAGATCTGTGTTCATATAGTAACTTAAATATCTTATAACGAAATATACAATTTGCAAGTAACTTAACATTTCATATTTATGTGTTTCTCAAATAATTTGTCATTTGTGCTGCTAGACAACTTCACATCAAATAAATGTTATAATATATATAGATTATTTTTCATATTGGTGTATAAAAATGATGAACATTCACTTTAAACTGCGAATGGAATATAATAAAATAATTTTAAATTCATGTATTCATAATGTTATTAATTGTAATTTTATTGTAATATTATGCTAGATTTGTAGTTTTAAAAAGTGAAAGCTCGCCATTAAATTTCTAAGAAAATTAGTTTGAACGATTGTATCATAAACATTAAACATATGAAACTAAATGTATATCATTATATACAAGTAAAGAACAATCGTTAAAGCCAAAACTTGTTTCATTGCATATGCATGTCAATAGAAATTATTTTGCGAAATCTACACTGTATTGGCCTATTAAATTATAAAAATAACGAACTTCACTCAAGCTGTGTATACATTTACTCTAGTATATAGCCTATACTGTATAATAGCTTGCATTTAAGTAACACTCGCCCTAGTTTTTAAATACAAGATTTAAATATCAACAACAACTTTGAAATTGTTCGATTATAACAAGAATACTCACACCACATTAGGACCAAATTGTTTGTAGTAATCCTCAAAAGGCATATCAATGAGAGCCCCAAATCTCCATATAGGTGCGTGGTTCACCTATAAGCGTTGACCATATTTAGAATACAACAATTTCAATAGCTTACATGTACAGTATTTTTCTCACCAGAATGTCCAACTTGCCAAACGTTGACACACAATTTTTCACGATTTGCTCGCGAACTGCACCGTATGTGACATTACCCACGACCGCAACAGGTGGCTTTTGCCCAGTACTGACTTTCTTACATTCTGCTAAGGTTTTATCAAGTTGAGATTTCGTTGAGCCCAGAATGGCGACGGATGCCCCCAATTGCGTGAACGTTTTTGCGATGGCAGCACCGATTCCATGTCCAGCCCCTGGAAGCAAACCCAAAATGTTGGATTAAAGTCCCAATAAAATTCCCCAGAAATCAACAAGAAAATCCCATAGATAGCTCACCTGTAATTAGGGCCACCTTGCCAGCCAGTGCCATTGGTCGAACTACACTCATGATAAGCACCTGTATAAAATACTTTGACAAATAAACACTATACCTCGTATATACATGTAAGAGTTGGGCTTTAAAATTATTAAGATTTCAAATAATGCGTAGTTTATGATATTAGGTTGTAGTAATCGTAAGTCATTTATCGTACACAATTTAAAACAGAAGTCCCAAACTGTCAAATAATTGTTTGAGGTAAAATCATTTTCTGATAGAATGATTTAAAACTTAAATGTGTTCACTTACAAATTTAACTTTATCTGAGTAATGTTGAGCTTTTGTTACTTAGCGTTACCACAAATGAATTTAGTACGATGATGGATCCACGCCACACAACAGATGAATGGTTCACGAAGGATTGACGGTACCAACAGTAGGTGATTTGGGGTAACTAAATAAAGAAGGCAAAAATTATTCAAAAATGACTGGAATGCCCATTGAATTTCTATAAACGATTACCTTGACTGACCATTCAATCGAAATCGAATACATTTTAATTAAGGTCATACTTCAGAGTTTAAACGTCATAGCAGCCGAACCCAAATACCAACTTTGTTCTTAAATGAATATAATGTGAATGTAATGTACTGTATGTGTAAATTATGCAATGGCACTCCCCATGTTACATTGTAATTCAATGCAAAATTTAGAGCAAATGCTTTTGATCAATTTAAATAAAGGAAAATATTTGTAAACTTCAAATCTGTATTGGAATTTAATTAATATCTTCCCAGGGTCGTTGTTCTGTCTTGGAATAAGTTACTTTTGTATATGTGTACAATGTGTCAATGTACATGTACTTCTTAAGCAATATTTCATTACGTAATGCACTTTACATGTTGGCCTACATGAAGTTTAAAACAATTTAATGCTACAGTGTGAATGATGCAATGCTTTATGAAAGCATTTTTTGTGACCACAGGATTGCTACGAATGAAGGATTGTTACGGAATTTCAGAGGTTAAAGGTTAACACGATATAATATTACATGTAGGCCCCGATGGAGCCTAAACACTGCACATCAGGCACATACACATGTACATGTAATTTACAAATCATGTGCATGTATAGGTCTATATATTATATGAAACGTGACGCCCACCCGCCCAATCTTCTGTCAATTAAATGTACTGTAACTAATCGAAAAATTGTTTTATCGTGGATAAGATTCTGAACCTGAGCACACCAATTGTAATTCAAATTTAGATTACACATCATATACAGTATATGTATACATGTACATTATGTATGGCCCGTTTTACCAACGAAGGTTAAACTTAACCTCTGGTCAAACTGCAGTTGACCAGAGTTTGACCTCCGATTCGGTTTTACCAACATAAGTCAGTTGGTAAAACCCATACAACTGACGGGGAGGTCAAACTGTGGTCAAAGTTTGACTACAGGTTACTTGACCACAGATTTTACCAGCGTTGGTAAAACCGGCCATTAGTGCAAACGTTTAATTTCAACAAAGGAAAATATTTGTATAATGTATTTGTATAATGTACTGTAAATACAATCATGTAATTTACTGTACAGTACATGCATCTTCCCCGATGTATTTTGTAGCAAGTTAGTTTTTTACATGTACTGTACATTACAAAATTTTATTAGTTTAATACAATTGTCTATGAATTATGTAATACTTTATGAAAGTATTTTTTGTGACTATAGTGCTTCAGAAAATATGGTTAACTAATTGATACATCATACTGTACATGTACATGTATTTCCTCGATATTCAGAAGTCAAACATTAGAGGGATTGAGCACGCCTCCCTTAATGCCCCGTCAACTGATTTATCCCTTAACGAACGCGTTGGAAAACATACAGGGTTGTCAGTGTGGTTTGCATTAAGGGAGGCGCGCCCAATCCATCTATGAACTGTACGACTTACATTAATGTATATACCAAGTACAATAAATTCCCAATTAAAATAACTACAATACATGTATTGAACAGGAAACAAAAATCAAATCCATTGCATTTTTGCTTGCCGTGGTATACATGTATTAATTTGAAACTAAGAGCAATTTACAAAAAAAAAAAACCTTGAGAACACATGTATACAGTGTACATGTACATGTACGTTGTAATTTATTCTTAGATTTACATGTGGCCGCCGTACTTGCGATATTCTGTAGTGTGGCGTTAATCTATAGATAAAATTCAAGCTGACTTGTCCATGCAAAATTCAAATAGGACAAAATGATTTTTTTTTACCAGAAATAAAAGTGCAGGCCACTTGCTGGTGGCATTTAAATGAAACGTCGTTACAATATGACTTGCAGAGCTAAATTTTAGCCAATTACGTTAGAGATGCAGTATAGATATTAATCCGCTGAAATGGCGAACTATGCAAATACACTATGGTTATTTCGTCTAGGTTTCGATAGAAATCTAGTCTGAAGCTACCACAGATATTTTTAATTAACTACACTGTACATTACTGTGGTCTGGACCAGTCTAATGTAGGCCTACATTACTTCGAAAAAATAAGTGGAGAATACCTCAGATGGAATTTAAAATTGAGTGAATGGAGTTCACATTGTCCACAACATGCCGACTGCGGTGTCAATTAAGGTGAATTGAATGAAACAAAAGCCTTTTCACGACAAAAAGCATTTAATTGGATTGATACAAAAACCACATACATGTTCATGCATAATTTTACAAATTCTCATGTTTCATATACATTATTTTCTATAAATAATTTCATCATCTCTAACCGGAATTTTATCAGGCGATAAATTCAGTTTTTTTTTTCAATTTGCTCGGGGTGCCAGAGGTGACACCAGGCACCCTCCATCAACCACAAGGTCGGCACCTGTGATGAATGATGCGTCATCTGACGCCAGGAAGGCTATTGCGTTGGCCAATTCTGAAGATTCTCCAGCACGACCTAACACTTGCATCTTGCTTAAATTGTCGTAAAACTGCAAAAAAAAATTAGTGTTAACAAAATAGGTATACAAGTATAAAGTGATACAGACGAAGCGTACGTCTTCATACTTTAGTGAATGCATGGTCTATAAGAATTGATAGTGCATGGATAGCTTTTGATGTCATTATATTTTATATTCTCTGCGTATACATGTATATACATATAGGGGTATGCACTTACAAAATCATTGAGCTGTATTTTTAACAATACCTGAGGAAGCTCTTCTTCCTTTATGCCCAAAGTCACCGGAAGGTTGGTTCTTGTCGCACCAGGACTGATGGATATAGTGAAAATAATTATAAACTTAACGTGTTTACAAAGTGCTACATGCATATTTCCTATAAAATTGGTTTAATAGAAAACTTGCCTTACAGTATTGATTCGTACTTTATGTGGCCCAAATTCTGTATACAAAAGAAATTCGGATATATGCTTATAAATACTATCCATTAGGTTGAAAACGGCGTATAGAGCATGGATCATGGCATAGCCATGAAATGCAGCGTTTCGATTGGCCAATCTGAATTTCCCGACATCGGAAATCCTAACGAAACCCACTATTTCATGGCCACGCCCCGTGCTATTCCATGCTCTATGCCGTCCAACTGCCCAATCTAGGCTGATGGTTTTATGATTAATTTGTAAGGAACAAACCTCGTGCCGCATGTCTAGTAAAGTGATCCAATGCTATCTTTGACATGCTATAATAGATGCTTCCGAGAGCCTGCAAATTTAATGGTAAAAGTAACGAAATGAATTTAATCATACTTTAAATACACCACGAAATCGATTCGTTTACTTTTGGATAATATGTATTGCACTCATCAAGTTAAATTGTCAACCCTTCCAGCACCACTGATATTAACGTTAAAATTACTTGCCACAGTCTTGCCGGAAATACTTGAAACATTTACGATGGAACCTTTAGTTTCTATCAAATGTGGTGCAGCCAGTTTAGTCAATACGATCGCCGATCGATCGATACGATCGCACAATAAACCGACCATTAGATCAAGAATGGTGTTGAACTTAATTTGTAGAGTTCGATAGTGAAATTTTGCAATTTTTAAACATACAATTAACATGTAGATTTGAGATTGAACTTAGAGTCAGATTCAATGATTCAGAAGCAAAATACATGTAGGTCTACATGGTAGTTATAAGAGTTTGGATTGTTACATTGCTGGAAACCATATATTGAAACGCAAACTATTTTGTACCAAAAATATCTACATGTACATGTACATGTGTTGAATCTATTTAAAATTGGCTCCATTTACTAATATTTCATAAGAAAGTATACATGTACATGTATGTAGTTTAAGTATAAACTTTCAAAAAAAACTTATTGAAATAACAAATACCTTGAAATGGGTGGCTTTTGAATGTCATAGGAATTCAATACAATGCCTATATGACATTGCGTTACATGTCATTGCATTAATATGTACATTGTTTAATGATTGTATAACAATTAAATAATGTAGACCTATTACCAATGTACATGTACTGTATGTACAGTATAGTTACAGTTATAGTGATGTTTTTGTGAAGGATTTAAATTAGATTATATGCATGCAACAATTACTCGCCTCACATTAATATCAAATGTTTCATCATATTCCTCAATAGACCCATTCAGGAGAGTCCCCAGTTTCAATATAGCGGCATTGTTAACCTAAAAATTGATGTTATTTATCAAACAATATCCTCAATGTGATATTCGCATCAGCTTATTGTAATACTCACCAGAATGTTCAACTTCCCAAACTTGCTCACTGTCTCATCGACTATTTTCTTGCGGATGTCGTTGTCTTTGACATTGCCCACGACGATTAAAGGCGCCTGTTGTCCTTTGCTGACTTTCAAACATTCTTCTACAGTCTTTTCAAGTTTGGATCTCGTGGTACCCAGAATTGCAACGGACGCCCCTAGCTCCGAGAAAACTTTTGCGGTAGCAGCACCAATTCCACTTCCAGCCCCTGGTAGAGACGCAATAAATAGACTGAGGTCATAATCAAATAACAAATCCAAAAACAATATCCATAAATCCCTTACCTGTAATTATGGCTACTTTGCCACTTAGTGACATTGGAATTCTATTCATGATGTGTGTACCTACATGTATCAAGAAATAAACTATTTTAACATGAACCTACACATGTACAAGCATAAATTTAATAACATGCAGAAGGTTTTAGGAGTTACAATTTGAGTTTGACCTGTGCAGTAAGTACATGTACTAGTATATGAGCTTCTGGTATTTAATATTGCCGAAACGAAAGTGGTCCCTACCTTTATAACATTTTAAATTCATTCATGGCTGACCTTAGCATGGCCTTCGACCCTGTTGGCCTCTATATGGAATGGAATGTGTCTTTGGTTCAGTGCTCTTTCAATGTTGAACGAATGCATTAAAATAACTTCGTATACATTCACATTAGATCTATATATACACATGAATAATGTACACACGTACATTGTAAACACATTATAAATGTATACATGTACAATACATATAACTTTCACTTTTACATGTGCAGTAAATGTTTATTTTTTTATTACATGTACATGTACAATAGAGGGATTGAGCAAGCTTCCCTTAATGCTAACCACATTGACAGCACTGTATGTTTTTCCAATGCGTTCTCGTTAAGGTAAATCAGTTGACGGGGCATTAAGGGAAGCGTGCCCAATCCCTCTATTATATAGCTTTCGTTCCCGTGATACATCATAACCTGGTTAAACCATTTCCGGATAATCGGAATTTGGAAAGGCATAATGTGGATTATTCATATTACGCATATGGGGGAAATGAATTCAAGAAACGATAATAATCATGTGACGTCATGTCCAAAAATGACTAAAATTCCCATTGAGTTTTTAGAAACGATTACCCCAAAGACTGTATTGGCCACAAAATGACGCGTAACTTAAAAAGTTCCAGGGCAACCATAAAAATCGTTTTGCGTTTCTGGGTTCAATCGAAATTGAATAAATTTTAAGTTGCATATGGTAGTTTGCAAGAACCGATAAGGGTTACTTCAAAGGTCACGTCATAACAGCTGAACCCAATGCCAAACCGAATCATAAATGAATATGTTTAATGGCACGCCCCAGTTAATTCAAATTTAGATACACATGTACATGTACATGTACTAATATATGACTTAAGTCACGCAATGTCTGATGTTAAAATTGAATTTATATCGGTAATGCAATACAAGAAAAAAAGCATTGGGATGGTTGGGGTCTCAGGGCAACGAAAACTAGCGTTTAATCGATTTAAAATATTTACAGATGTACAGTGTACATGTACATGTACATGTATATGTATTTTTAAAATTATCCGCCTACCGATTTCGAATTTCTGTTAAAGCGAAAAAAAAAATTCCAAAAAGTAATTAATATTAATAATAGAAATTATGAAAATATTAAAGGGGGAACTGAACTGCATGTTTTGCTATGGGGACATTTTAAAACATACTTTTAAAAAAACTACTTGTTATAATACAAAAATAAAAACTGATAAAAATTCAGTATTTTTGTAGCTACTGCATGATCAAAATTTCATAATTTTCCCTTTTATAAGGAATTTTTAAAAAATTAAAAACTAAAATATTTATCATTTTTTTTTTAATACAAACCGTGCAAGTACCTGCTGCCACCTAGTGGCGTATTTTAGTTTTTGATTTTTTAAGAATTCCCTATAAATGGGAAAATTATGAAATTTTGATCATGCAGTAGCTAAAAAAATACTGCATTTTTATCAATTTTTATTTTTGTATTATAACAAGTAGTTTTTTTAAAAGTATGTTTTAAAATTTCCCCATGGCAAAACATGCAGTTAAGTTCCCCCTTAAAGAATGTTTGTATTTTGTCCTTGGACGCTACTGTAACTACTCGACCTGTATACATGCACAGTACATTTTCGTACAGTATCATGTAAACTGCAGTATATTTTTAGTATTGTTTGTTGTTAATTGTTTCAAACAACATTTGTATGTATACTAGTACATGTAATGGTACGGTGCATGTAGCCTACAGTATATGTCTGTTCATATCTAAGGATAAGAACAGCGTTGAGCATGGGAGAATAAGCATAGGAATGAATTCCTGAAATCCGTGTTTTGATTGGGAAATTGAAAATTCCCGCCATCGGGAATCCAATTAAAACGCTGATTTCAGGAATTCATACCTACATTATGCTTATTCTCCCATGCTCCACGTTGTTCTAACCCTAAAACTTTGTTATTTATGCAATGACAAATAACTATAATTCTTGGTGTATAGAATAAGTGAACGTTTTTTATACAAGTATAACCTATAAGTTACATGTACTATATAGTCACATTTAGAGTGCAGTTGAAATTTACGTTGTATATTTCCGCAATATTGATCAGATATTTAATATACGCAGGAAAATGATGCTAAAAAGCACATTTTCAATGCTACATTTATATGGATTAGTTTCCATATTCTGAGTTGGTTCCTAATGGCATGTAATGGCTGGTAATTGAAAATTAAGAGCTCTATGCCCTTAATATTGATCTCCAAATATGGACTCCCTGTCCACACACACACGTCGAGTTGTTACATGTAAGCATGTGTAATAGATTTAAACGGACATTAGGCTGCTAGCATAATCGATGGGTGAAATAATAAGCACGTATTAATTGTGTTTGAATGACTATTTCATAGACATACATGTAGGTGGGGGAGAGGACAAAGGGACACATTACAATTATCCAATATTGAAATCATGATAAATGCTGTTCCTTTAACTAGTATACATGTATGTATATTCAAGATTGTTAACATTTTTTTATAATTATAACGTTTACATGTATGCATGAACAATCTAATGTACATACATTTGTAAATGTAATCGTGTTTTCAGTAATAATTTTAATATGTTATGGATTTTTAGGAGTTTTTTTTTAGTTTTCAATTGCAATACATGTAGTTGAACTTTTATTTTGTCTTAGACGAAATAAAATTCAGACAAATTCTTGGTAGGATAGAATATATACGACAAGTGGATTTTTTTTTTTTTTTTTTGCAAACCAGAATGTTTGTTTGTAGTTTTAACAAACGGCGATTTAACTATCGTTGTATTACTAGAAATTTAAGACAAAGTACATGATGTCAGGTTTTTTTTACTCCATTTTCGACATTTATTTTGTTTGATTAAAGCAGGGTCTCGAAACTTGATGATTCATAATGGAGTCTTTGCGTTAGGGGTGAAGAGTTTACTTTTTTTACTGCTCTGTCACGATTTTTGAGTTTTTGTATTTTTTTTTTCAAAAACAAATATTTATTCTCGGTTTATCTGCAAATTGACATTTGCATTCAGCTGTCATTTTGTTTTAATTTGAATTGGAGTCGGTTTTCCTAAACTTTTATTTGCTTTGATTTTTTTGTATATTCACGTCCAGCCAACAAGGTTAGATAGTAAGCCCCTAATTCTTATTTTTTTAATGGCTATTTTCAATAATTTGGGCCTTTAAAAATATTATTAAATCGATTCTGTAGTAGGAACATGAATAGGACCTACGTGTAGTCGTGGTTATTGGGATTTTAGATGAAGCGCTGTAAGATTTTAATATCATGTGGCGCCATCTAGTTTTAGCTTTGGAAAACGAGTCTTGTCGAGGGAAAATTTGAAATTTTTACATACAAAAGTGTTGTTGTTAAAAGACGCGTAGTTTAATATTGAATGAATTTGATAAACTATATATTTTTAATGCAAGAGGCGGATTTTTAATGCAAGAGGCGGTGATGTTAACGGAATAGCAGTGCAACTGTGACATTTTTAAACGTCTTAAATTTTGAATGCATTCATAAAGTTCTCCTTTCTGTCAATAGATGGCGCTGCAATGTCTAATACTGTGTACATATCTTGGCACATGTTTAGGGTATATACAATTTAAAAAGAGTCAGTACCCGCAAGTATACATATTTATTTATATAATATTGGATCCCGAAAAATGAATAGTTAGTTTCTAGTATATGAAACTAAAAGAGTTACATGATAAATATAAAATAACGTTTTTTTGCATTGCGAGCATCGGCGTTAGTTTTCATGTTTAGACTCGTATGCCCTATGTAAGTTCTTATACATGTATTTGGGATATTACATTAATAAACGTTTTTAAATCATCATTTATGAACTAGTTTTAAGAAATTCTGTATTTTACAGTTCATTTATCAATATCAAATTCATTTTTAAAATGCCGTTAACAAAATTTGAAATAAGTGCAGAGTTCTATGTTTTTAATTTACTAATTCAATTTTAAGTATACGATAAATACAAATTTTACAGTAATATAGTCTCAAAATTACCATTTTTATCATCGTTTGTGTCGAACACGTTATATTATACAGTTCATTTTCCGACATTTCGTTAAATTCGAAAAATTAATTCAAACTGAAACGCCAAAGTGCATGTATGTGGTAATATTAGTGCAAATTGATATTTAAGTCCTGGATTTACTTGAACAATGATTAAGCTAAAGTGATTTGGCAAACGCTCTAAACATTTTACGTAAATTAGTTAGACAATTCAGACTAGCTGTTCAGGATTCACGTTCAAAAGTAATGTGATTTGAATTTAATCATATGGATTAATCCTATTTTTGTGCTTACCTTTAGACGATTTATTTTATTCGAATCAAATAACAACAACAAACCCAGTCAGCACAAAAAGTGTTGGCCAACACTTTTTTTCCTTCCCGCAAAGGTGCAATTCCTGCGTTGGGATTCAGT